>JAUBNY010000451.1:67434-79934 GCA_032275445.1 Crypturellus soui | reverse complement strand
AGCCCTTTATTTTTTAGCTGATTCCCCATACCATCTCTGCTTTCATGACAGCAACCTCTCAAGTCCAGATGTACTGAGATGTAAGGAATCTACTGAATCTGGACAGCCTAATCTAGGACGTGTGATAAGAGCTGTCTCACTGCATGAATGTACATGAGGAAATAGGCAGGCACCATGCACTCGCATCCAACTTGTAGTATTCTAATACAGACTCTAGTTTATCTCAGCACTGTCTCTGTGAGCAGTGGAGGACCTGCTCTCCCTCGCCACGACGGGAAGGCTCATGGCACTCTGACAAAGTCCCCTGGGTTCTGCCATGAGCTCTGTGATTACAGGAAGACGGGAGGAGAGGGACATTGGGACAGGGATGATGATGATGATCTCTCGGACTAAGAGACGTGCACTGTTGATACTGGCAAAAGCCCCAGAAGGGCTTTAACTGGGTGAAACACAAGGAGAGCTCAGCTCCAGCCCCCTCGGAGGCTTTCAGGTAAGGAGATGGTCAGCTCCTTGCAAAGAAGCTCCTGGAAAGGGGCTGTGAGTGAGGAGAACCAGGCACAAACCCCATCCCAGCCCATCACCAGTATTCTTACCTGGTCTCACATGGCTGACTACATTGCACAGCACTCCTGCTAATGCAAGATGATGGTCCCAGCAGCTCCTAACTCACTTTTCAATATTTCTCCACTCTTGTGCCCTGCAGGCTACATCTCCGCATAGGATGAAAGGTTCTTTACTTAGTTTAATTTTGCTCCAAGACATGGAAAACCAAGAAAGAAGCTAACTCAAGCCCTCGTTTTACCCCAAATGACATAGTCAGGCAATCTGGAAGCACACAAGCTTTTTGCTTGCCAGAATAGAGTTTAATTTTCCATAAGGAAGTGTCTGGGAAAAGTCTCTGGGAGGATGTAAGGATGAAGAATTTATAAAGTCAGATTTTCTTCTGCTGGATGCTTCCACACCAGGATTTCCTTTGCATCACTCTGTGTCCAGCTCTTCACTTGTACCAGGAACTGCAGTGCTGAGTTAATATCCCCCAGATGCAGCAGCAGAGATAAGTGCTTGCAGAAGTGTCAGTTTAACAAGGTATAGTATGGCATGATAGTGTAAGTCAGTTCCTAGCTTAAATAGGTCTAGTTCTGTGGAGAAGTACTGTGCAGAATGGGAATTAAAAAAAAAAAGTCTCTTTTGCATTCACAAGCATTTCAAGACTTCAGTACAGGAACTGAACACAGGAGCAGGTGAATTTTGGTGTTCACCTTAGGCAGAGATACTTTCTGCCCATATCCCTATATGATTACTATATTTAATAGGCATAATTTGCAAACATGTCCCTCCTAAGTGTTTCAAGGAGTTGGATTATTTGGTAGTTAGTGCACAAACATCTCAATTATTAATACAACATTTCTTCTCAAGTCTTATGATAGCAAGGAGAATTTAGAATTTAGAAGTCAAAAGATGGTCAGCTTGGCCAGTGACAGGGCAAGGGGTAATGAGTATGAATTAAACATTGGAAGTTTCATCTCCATGTGAGGAAGAACCTTTTAACTGTGAGGGTGCCCCAGCCCTGGCACAGGCTGCCCATAGAGAATGTGCAGGCTCCTGCTCTGGGGATCTTCAAACCTGCCTGGATGTCACCCTGTGCCCCTGCTCTGGGTGTCCCTGCTGGAGCAGGGGTTGGACTGGATGATCTTGAGAGGTCCCTTGCAACCCCAACCCTTCTGTGATTCTGTGATTCAGTGTTAGATTAGGGTCTTGTCCAATTGAGATTTGAAACCTCCAAGGATGGATATCTCACAGCCCCATGGGCAACTCCTATTGTGGTGCCGCAACACTCAAGAGGATGCATAGTTTCACCCAAGAATCTCTATGTAAAAGGATCAGCAGGTAACTAAACAGAACGTGCAAAATACTTGTTTTACAAAAATCTCATGATTAAGGGAGGCTTTATTAAAATTCGGGTGTACCAGGGAGATGTCAAATGGATTTCAAATTGTTTCAGTTTTTCTCTATTGATAATCTGCCATGACTGACTCCAAAAAGATAAATGTTTGATTATTTTACCAATTAATATGCTTTAATGTTTAGCTCTTTTACAGTTACATTTTCCTTTAAGATCATCTCATCACCACAGCAGATTTAAGTGGGCACCTAGCCATGGACGACCTGTGAATATTTTCAAATGAATCCTCTCTTTTCAAAGAGCACTGAGAATGCTATGAGCGTTCACCTTTATTCTGGGATGTCCTCATCTGCCTACTGATCATGGCAGTGCCTCTGCAGACAGAGAAATGCAGAAGTCAAAGGCTCAAAGCCCAAAGGCTTTAGTGATCTTCTCTTCAAAGGATGCAGTGGTTGGTCGTGGGATATTGAGAGCAGGGCCTTCGGTATAAGGAACCAAAGACATTTTATTGAGCATCAGATAACACTTATATACCGTACTGTTCCGGACACAATACCTTGTCTGCCTACAAGCATATGAAGCACAGTTACTGAATAAACCACTAATCTAAAGGCTTAAACCGAAACTATCCCACCAGCTTCTCAGTCCCGCAGCAGCCATCCAGTTGCTTTTTCTCCTTGTTCGCTGAAAAACCCCTGCACTGCCATCCTTGAGGTTGACTATCTGCTACCGAGGCATCCTGTACTACTGTCCTTGAAGCAGGCCCCACAGCTGGCACACAGCTGGAGGTCCTTCCATGCTTCGCTCACACATGCACAGTCATACTCAGTAGGTTCTTTGATGCTCTTATTAACAGCTTTGTTCTTTCATTTCTTACATTGACCATTTGCTTTCCCTCCTATCACCTGCCATCACCAAAGAGAATATTTACAGCCCTAGGTTCTTGTCATCACAAAAGAGAAGGTTTATAGACCTCTGTCCCCTCTGCCCATGCACTCTTGCAGACAACTTGTTGATGGGATACACACTCTCACAGAATGAAGGGGTAAGGTAATGAAAATCAATGAGGATAAAGCTATCAAGCTACACAGTTTCCAGTTCCAGAGGCAGAGTTTTCAAAGGATCCCTTGAGCATTTGAAGAAATGGCTTGGCTCAGTCTCTTCTGAAGGCTGGCATACATAACGCAAAAGCATGACAGATGTTCTGTTGGCAGTGCTTCATTGACTCCAAAATAGGCAAAAATCATGCCAAAAGCCAACCTTTTTATTTATCCTCCAAAGCCAGTTGCATTGCTTGGATAGAGGGCTGACAATACTCAGTTGAGAATCAGTATCTCTTAGATTTCACTACAGGGAACAGTATTTCTGTTTGTGGCCATGACTGGGTCATTCCAGCTCTGGAAGTTCTAAAAGGAGGAAGAAATTCATTGACCCCCATTAACTGCAAAGCACTTCCCTCTTTTCTGAAGCATGGCATGAATCTTTGAATATTACCTATCCTTTCGCCTTATGGAGTCAGCTCTGCACAGAACAGGATGTTGTTCTGCTTTGCAGAGACATTGACATCTACAGCAATCCTGGACCCACTGCGAATCAGCACCACCAGCTCTGCTATGCTGCAGCTGCACCTCCACAGGAGAGTTACAGCTGCTGGGAAAGAGCTGTGCGAAGCCTCTGAGACCAGCTCCTGTGCTCAGGATCTGCCGTTAAGCTCAAGTCCCTACCTGTGATCACTGCCTGAGCTAAGTACAGGCACCTTTTGCTTTGCCTTACGCCCTGTTGATCCTGAGTTGCCTTCCTGGCTGGACCACGAGCTTGCCCCATCTCTGCCGACTTGTCTGCTCTATTCCTGGCTTGTCATGCTCAACTCCTTGCTCACCTTCCCCTGCAGAGTTCTTCTTGTTCTCCAAGAATTTATAGATCACGATATTGGAATGTAAGCTACAGAAAAAGAGGGAAATGCGGGACAGACTCTACCTTGTCTTGTCATAAAATAGAAGAGAATTGTTTCTGTTATTGCATAACTTGTTGATAATATTTTTTTTCCTGTTCTTCTCCATTACTTTCTAAACACCATTCAAACCTAAAATTTCACACACGTTATTGGAAAGGAGCCAGTTGCTGGGTAAATCGAGCCTGTGACTTCGCACTTATGTCTGTCTGTCACTCGGTTTTTGTCCTAACTTGTTAATTAGGATGTGCTATTTCTAATGCAAGGCAATCTTGGAATACATGTGTTCTGCTCTCTGCACCGACAGGTGCTGGCATGCACTTCTCCCTTGTCAGGACATCTCAGACTATATCCCAGCCTCCCTGTTTCTGCAGATGGGAAGACAGGGCCAATGCTTTGTGCAAACAGAACATTAATTTTGCTGACAGGGTAATAATAAGGTCATTAAATAAGTACTAAGACTTTTTACATTACATATGCTATTTAAATTACATGTAATTGTTACAAATTGTAAACCAACTAAATGAGTAGTCAACTGGTAACACACATGATTTGCGATTGAGATTTCCTAGCCACAGGAAGCGGCATTACTGAAGGGAACGTGCAGAGTGGTGGTCCTGGAAAGAGAGCAGTGGGGAGGAAGAGGCCAGTTCACTCATGCTGAACAAGGGCTGTCCTTTCAGGACAGTATTGATGCTAAGTTCAAAAACACAGTCATCTGAGCCAACACATTTGCTGCTTCAGAAGATGGAAATTAGGACGTACACTTAGAGACTCTATTCTTTGAACCTGGAAACAGGTCCATTATTTATGAGAAAATCCCAGTTTGCTCAACTGCTCCACAGCTAAGATGCTCATCCAGAATTTGAGTTAGATCTTTACACATGAATCACAAAGACTAATGCAAAGCTAAGCGTAAGCTTTTATCCCAGACCTATCATGATTTTACTGAAAAAAATAAATTAAACCACGCTATGGCCCTTGTCATTTTCCACTGTTGTGCTGCACGTCAGAATCAAACTTTGCAAGATCATGTGAAATGCAAACCAAAACGGAAAAACATCAACCAGTCACTTACTTAGGCTTCATTTTTAAACATTTTTCAGCTAATATAAAGAAAGGCATAAATAGCTTTTGGGCTGTTTTTGGTTGCCACCTTCTAATATCATTACCTGCAGGAAAATCATTGCTGAGAGAGGTACTATAAAAAGAGAAGGGGGTGAAAAAGTCTTTTTCAAATACTTCCTCTATTACAAGTTATATATTTGGGTCACTTTCTCTGCAATGATTTTAATCACTTTAAAAGTATTAAAGTTATACATTTGTATGAAAAGCTATGTGTGCTATAATACATAGCATCCTGCAACTGCAGCTCAGTGCCGGCTACGATAGCATGTATATGAGCACTTGTCCTATATCTGCTGGCCAGGTCAGATCTGATGCTGTCATTTTGTCTTTTTCTGCTCAATTCTATACAGGGAGCAGGGTTCCCTGTCTGTTGTTGGATGATTTAGACACATCAATCCAGCTGCCTTTTAGGCTATCGCCTACTCCATTGAAGATGGCAGCAACCTTTCCTCATTGTCTGCTACCGTTTGACCACTTATGGTTAGAAATGTAGTGAAAAGAGTGACCTACTTGGGATGATTTTGAGAGCTCGCAGGTCTTTTTCATATCCCACACAATGACTGTGATTGCAACACTCATAGGTGGACAACTCTTACTGCTCAGTTTCAGATGTTTAGAGCCAGCACAAGGATTCCTGTTGAACAGCCAGAGGGTATAACGTCTGGGAATAAGAGTTACCTGCAATATATTTGTGCTGAAAAGCAGATGCAGAGCACATGTATGAGCATTTTCTGGGAATCAGGCACCTAGTGACAGATCCAGAAGCTTTCCTGCAAGATCAGTTACAAAACAGTAGGCTCAGGACTAAGGTAGACAGATCTGTCTGCTCAAGTATAGATGAGGCACAGGCACCTTTCCTTTTTTTCTCCCTTTTCTGCTTTTTCTCCCTCTTTTCCCATTTTCTTCTCCCTGTTTAACAAATACAGCATATCTTGTGCCTTTCGCAGCACGCAGCTCAACCTCACTCATTTTTCAGACCACTCAGCTTGCTTTACGCTGCCAGCTGCTCTCCGTACGTGGAATAGCACATTCCCCCGAAATGCAGCGTGAATCAGGCCATTCCTTACGTGAGCATCGTTACACGCATTTGCGAGGGGACTACAGGCACCTCAGCTGTTGCTGGATTAAAATAAGCAGAGTTGCTAGGTCTGATCATTCTGTGTCTTACTGTGACACTGGCGTACTAAAGAAAAGACCCCCAAGAGGTTTTGATTCTGTTCTCAGAAGAATGTTGAAGAAGAGATAAACTTAGACATCATTTATCACAGCTTTATGAACCTTCTAAAGTAGCGTGAAAGAAATACTTTCCATAGTCAAGATAGTGTATTTTATTATGCTCATCCAACAGCATAACCTTAGCTTACCTCCAGGTTAATGGAACTTATGGTAGCACTGAAAGAATTAAAATTGCCAATGAACAAAAAGAATCCTAAATCTACATTTTCCAGAAGACCGTTAAAGCTGTGCAACCTTAGAATTGACCTCAGGAAGCAAGTTGCACAAGCAAAATCCATCTGAACTCGAAGCCTCTCCAGAGAATTCAGAATTAAGCAGTGGACTTTCTTGTACACTTGTCTTCCCTGACACCCCAAAGAGCTCTCAATGAGGAGCACATGGCCTCTGTTTTACAACACACGGGATGCAAAAAGTCTCCACCAAGAAAGGAGCAGATTTCTAGTCACAGCTTAAATGAAATAAATATGCCCACTCTTTCTCCACGTATTACATGTCAGAAAGACTTTTCTTGAGAAATGCTTTAATGGATATTTTTAAAATGAACAAATTCTTGAGAGCTATAAACTACTGCAGCAATAGACTGGGAGTTTAGAGACACTGATCTGTTCTCTGCCCTGTTTAGGCAACATATTGAAGACTTTCATGATTAAATGCATAAAACCATTCTGCTTCCTAAGCTTCCCATGTCTCTCTCACAACTGTAAAGCATGAATCTATTCAGGGACATCTGCATCAAAATGCCCAAGGTTGCCACATTTCCAGAAGCAGAATAGAAGCACACAGCAAAGGTAGGGATAAGAAAAGCAGTTTTTGCCCTCATGATAACTGACATGTGGAGGTGTCTTCCCAACCATTCCTGCTCAGCACATTGAATTCTAACAAACACACTCATTATTGCAGATAATGTGCCCAACCCTGTGTCCTGTTTCGAAGAAGGATCACTTGGCTCTCCTCTTCAGTCCTTAGAGTATGTAGAGTATTGCAGGAATGAAAGACAGGCCCATATTCAGCTACACTCAGCAGACCAAGCTGTAAGTGGATTTCACTGTGGATTTCTTCACAAAAGAAAGAAGAGAGGAAGGCAAGGAGAGACCAGAGGTTCTGCTCAGCTCCTAGGTGGTTCTATAAAACAGTTTCAGTTTTGTTTTCATCTCTGGTTGGTGTCTCTCCATTCCTGCCCAAGCCACCTCACCTCTCCTCTGCATGGAGAGCAAAACCTTGTTCTTCTTGAGGCAAGCAGGTATTACCCAGAATGCGTCATCCTGCACAGTCAATGAATGCCATGGGACAGAGGAGGAATCCACCTTTGATATCAAGATATTGGCCAATCTTCAGGGCACTGTCATGCTGTCTGCATAACCAAAACCTCCTTACAGCTAGAGGATGCAAGCAGGAATCCTCCCTTCTGTTAAATATATTTGGATCAGTATCTTTGTTCTTTCCCTACCAGTGCAGTCTTCTGCAAGCAGACAAACTACGATTTCCATACGAACTTTCTGTTTCTTGGGTTTGTTTTTTCCTTCCTTTCTGGTCAGCCGTAAATACGAGCCATCCAGGCCTCTCTACCCAGGTTGCATGTCCTACTAAGTGACTAATAAACACTTTCTGCTGGGGCAGAGGCTCAGGATGTTGCAAACACCTGGCCTCCTGGCAGGCAGCGATTTCACACTGCCGGGCTACACTCCGGGGACTTGATGAAAACCCAGGCCAGACTGAGATCCTGCTCAGGATCCTACTCTCCCTACTGAGATCAGTGAGAACTGAGCTCTTTAGAAGAGCAGTGTAGATCAAGGTCTGAGGGTCATGGAGAGAACCCTTTTAACACTTCTATTTCTAGACACACACAAAAAAGGTAGAAATAGGCAAAAGGAAATGTTTACCTGAATATAACCATTTCTATAGGTATCATCTGTGAGCAGAAGCTCACCATAACCACAAAGAACAGAACTGTTTGATGTCATTATCCTTTCAGGTATTTTTTAGTTTTTGTTTTTTAGTTTTGCCTGAACTCTCTTCTAGACAGCAGGAATCAGTTTTACTGTTTTCCATACATAACCAATAGAAAATGTGAAAGTGCAATGCATACCACCATGGTGAGTATTGGTGGGACTGTCACAGGTCAGGCTCACCTGCAATAGGAGGCCAATAAAATCATGACTCTGTTGCACGAACAGCAAACCCTGTCATGAAGATTTTGACTTACATGTGATAGACAGTGCATTTGCCGTGTCATAGACTAGAAACAGAGACCTAAAGAGCCTATTTAAACCTCATTTAAGTTCCAGGAAAGACTCCCCTTGACTTCACTGGGTTTTGGATCATGCTCAGGGAGCAGCTTTCAAAACTCACACAGGGAATTTGCAGAAGGGCCGGAAATCAAAAACTAGATTTGCCAAGCTCATGCTCAAGCCACTAGCCTGTTGGAGATGCTAGAATGGCAAGAGCAGTCAGTCCAGGTGTAAAACTAACTGCCAACCTGGAAATGTTTTCCTTTCTCTGACCTGTTCCTTGTTTAAATCCTGAGTAGGAAAGATTTAAAGATCTGGTATCACAATTGAATAGGCACTGGTATATCCATAGGCACTCTCCAAGCACTGACTTCTGAGCCACAGAGGAGAAAGAAAGAAATTCTCATTTTCAGGAATGAGGACGTGCATCTGGGATACCAGAGTGCTTGATAGTAAATCAAGGATGCAGCCTTATTCAGCCCATATTTCTGAACTGTGAACCCTCTTATGCTTTGCGTTCCTGGAGGCTACATCCATGAGCCTCTTCTGCTCGAGAACCACAAGGATATCTAGTCATCATCCGCCACTCTGCGTGCTTTTGTGACCCACATACTCACCCACAGTGTGATGCAATTTATAAATTTCATCACAACAGCTATTTCCTGAGATTTCCCTCCTGTTTCATCTACAAGTGAGGTTTTTTTAATCTAAACTTTACACTTCAACTAAGGGACCTTCCCTAAAGAAAAACATCAACATTTATTAGGAATAACATCATCTATCAGCAATATGCAGACTTCTCTGCGAGGAAATGCAGCAGTGTTTTAACAGTAGTGTCAAGAAATGAAAATGATTGCATCAGGTGAAAACTGCAGTGGAAATTGTGCGTACATACACTCGCACAGACATTCGATTTTAGCTAAAGCACTACAGCCAGTTGTTAGAAACACATGACAAAAGGTTTTCTGACTAAATGCCCTTTAGTTTTGGATCTGATAAAAGCATTGTCTGGAAAAGAGTGGAGGCAGTGAATCTATTTGAAGCAGCCAGTTGGAGTATTTTGAGGGTTTTATTTAAAGAGCTTCTTGTCACTGTTCTAGGCTTTAAAGGGCTATTTATATGTCTTTGTTTTCATGTGAAAGAGAAAGCACTATTCCACCTGCCCTATGACTAACAAAAACGATTATGAAAAGAAAAATATGTGCATTTTCCTCTCTTTATAGCCAAGGAATTTGCATGCTATAATAATGAGTGCAAATTTAATGGCCTGTAATGAAGCAGAAAGCCCAGACCTCTCTGAATGTGGTAGTATTTCCCCCATACCACTTTACCGTTCATGGACAATGCCGCAGAGTGACAGGATTGCTTGCGAAAGGGCATGAGTTTGCAGAGGGTGTATCAAGAACTGAAAGGAGCAGAGGCTGAAGAATGCTACTGCTCCTTCAACATTAGAAGCATTTAGTCCCTATTTCACAGAGATCTGATCTACAGTATGGATTTCAGCATGCTCAAAACCCTGCCATGCCAGGCTCTAAGGATGACAATCTTTAGCAATTCATATCTTTGGTTCTAAGACCAACAACAATTTAGTGTATGTAATGAACGGCAAATATTACTGAATATTACTGAATATTACTGAATATTCAGTACTGAATTACTGAATAATACTGAATATTCCAGTCCAATGGCTTAACTTAATCAGGACCTTACCTGTTAGACCACCAAGCCCCTTTGAAGAGCTAAAACGGACTTGGCAGAGATTCACAAAACAGGCATTGATAATGGGAGTGAGGATTTTCCAATCTTACAGGGAGAGAACACAGACATGAATTTACTTTAGAAAAGTAATGAGCAGGAGGAACTAAGCTGCAGGTAAGTCAGAGTCCTGAGAGATCTAGGAAAGGGAGAACTGTTTTCCAACACAGGAACATGGAGAACATCAGTGCAACTTTATCATGCTGAGTGCCAAACTCAGGAGACTCTCCTTTCCCATGTGCTAAGAGCTCTGCGGGACTCTCCTTCCATGACGTCCAAGGTTTGGAGCTTAGGAAACAAGAAGAGACTTGACATGTTTAGGAACATCAAGAATATGCCACGTTAAAGATAAAAGAATGTTTTTAACAGAATATTAAATCTTGCTAATATCATATGTAAAGGGACCTCAGCTATTAAAAGGGAAGGTGAGGGTTTCATGCAGTCAGTTTAGTCTATAACGGGCCCAATGAGGAGCCTTATACTTACTTCTTTTACCAAAGAAAGCAGACGAAACGGAAAAACCTTAGGAACTATGATCAGACTGTATTAGACTCATGTCCAGCAAAAACACAGCACATGTCCAGCAAGTGCTTGATGGGGTGAGAAGATGTAAAACTGCAAAGCAGAATCAAGGCAGAACCCAGGGTACAGCAGCATGGTTGGTGGCTCTTTGGTTTCAGTATGTGCACCACCACATGACCTATTTAAAAGTTATTAGATTTCTTCATGATTAATTTAATCAATTAATCTAATAAGGTATTTCCATTCCATGAAAAGAATGGCACAGTCAGTAATGTATGAGTCAGTGTGAGCTTGTCACAAATAGATACAAGCAAATAAGGAAAGGCTAATTTTTGTAAGGAACTAATTTTCTTAGCAAAAAAAAACTCTTTTACAATAATTAAAACTGTAAGGATTCACATTGCATCATCAGTCAGTCCTGTGAGAAAGAAAGAAAGAAGGTGGGAGAAGGGATGAATGGGTGAGTTGACACCCAAGCCGGTTCTGTACTTCATCACCACGACATTTTATTGACATCCAGCATCTTTGCACGCACCCTCAGAACATCCTCACACGTCTGCAGATGAGGGCAGCTGTGCTGCCAGAAGAGACCTTGAGCAGGGCACAAATGAAGGAGACAAGGTGAAACAGAAGTTGTTCTGAGCAGGTCAGAATCATCTCACCAACTACAGCAGAGCTTGAAAAACAAAAATGCTGCAAGAAGACAAGGCTTGGACATCCTACAAGTTTTCTAAATGCAAATAAATCACATTATCATTCTTTCACTGCATACACTGAGATCAGGCATGAGTTCTCCAGAAGAGATCAGTTCAAGGGCTAGTCATTATATGCAATCTGCCCCATCACACATATGTGGACATCACTTAGGAAGAGCAAAAGAAAGAGCTGGTGGATGAAGAAGGATTCAAACATAGGGCTTCTTATCTTTTCTAAGAATATCTGCTATCTAGAAAATGATGTGTTGAGCAGAGCCATGAAGAAAGAAGCAAGAAAAATCTGCCTGCCACATTGTTTCTTTTGAACAGTTAGAAACTCCTCAGGAATTCCCATTCCAAAAAGCAAGGGACAGCAAGAATCTAGAAAAACAGTTTCTGGTGACTCAACAGAAGCCAGTTTCAGAACTTAATAATGAAAAGCCAAACAAAACCAGTTGCTGAAGATTTCAAGTCAAGATCCTCCATTAAAAAAAAAAAAAGTAAATACCAGTGTCATGTTGTTAACAGTCCTCCCCAAAATACCAAAATTATGAACACTAAAACTATGGGAGCATGCGCTGTGTGTTCTAAGAGCAATGGAAATTCCTGGGCTCCGAGTGCTACAACTCCCAGCGCTGACACCTGTCCTGTGCTGCAGGATACGGCACTGACGGTTCAGGAGCTCCTTCAAGAGCTCTCACCAAGTCACTGAAATCCCTGCTTGGACCTCTGAGTTGTGAGAGGGCTAAGCATCTCCAAAGAGAGGGGATCTATGCAGTAGACCTCTCGCAGCTGCAGTTTTTGATGATCAGTAACAGACCCATCAGGTCCAGATGAGCTCGCGATTTGGCAATACTCAGGCCAAGTGAGATGGCTACATCAAGCATTGATTCAGGGGAATGCACGCAAAAGAAGCAAAGTGTAGATAACTACTCACGAGGCAATACCTGATGGCGGGATACTGGATGAACATCCTCTCAAGCTAGCATATCAGAGAGAGGATAAAAGGAAGAAGGAAGGAAGGAAGGAAGAAGGAAGGAAGGAAGGAAGGAAGGAAGGAAGGAAGGAAGGAAGGAAGGAAG
>JAUBNY010000451.1:41522-58872 GCA_032275445.1 Crypturellus soui | reverse complement strand
TAAATTGAACAGGACTGGACCAAGGACTGACCCCTGGGGGACACTGCTAACCACAGGCCTCCAACTAGACTCTGCACTGCTCATCACCACCCTCTGGGCTCTGCTATCCAGTCAGTTGTTAATCTACCTCAGCGCCCACTCATCTAACCGACACGTCCGGAGCTTGTCCAGGAGCATGCTGTGAGGGACAGTGTCAAAAGCCTTGCTGAAGTCCAGATAGATGACATCCACTGCTCACCTCTCATCTACCCAGACGGTTATTCCATCACAGAAGACTATCACGTTAGTCAAGCATGATTTCCCCTTGGTGAATCCATGCTGACTACTCCTGAGCACCTTTTTACCTCCACATATTTGGAGACAACAGCCAATATGAGCTGCTCCATGATTTTTCCAGGGATGGAGGTGGGGCTGAGTGGCCTGTAGTTGTCTGGCTCCTCCTTCTTGCCATTTGTGAAGACTAGTGTGACATTGGCTTTCTTCCAGGCTTCTGGCATCTCCCCTCTTCTCCAGGACCTTTCAAAGATGACGGAGAGTGGCTTAGCTATGACATCTGCCAGCTTCCGCAGCACTCTCGGGTGCATCCCATCAGGGCCCATGGATTTGTGGATGTCAAGTTTCCCTAAGTGCTCTCTGATCCAATCTTCCTCTACCCAGGGCAAGTCTTCCTCTTGCCAGGCACCTTGTCTAGGTTTCTCGGGGATTCCAGAGGGCTGCTCCTGAAAAACAATATAAACTTAAAAGAATAAACTTGCAGAGTTGTAAGACACTAGGACTCCATGCAGACAAGCATGAGATACTTAGACAAACCTTGCCCTAAAAACTTTCCTTTCAGGAGAAAATTCCCTCTCATACCTCTTCTTTCATAGCAGTGGAAGACATTTGAGCGATGATCTCTTCCATATGCATCATTTTCTCTTGTCTTATTCCTTACTTATCCAGTTTTACTAGTGCTAAGCCCCATGGTTTGACAGGCATTTGGACATGGAGAAGTAAGCAATGAGAGCTGTATGGCACTGCCAGTCACTGCTTAAAGGCTGTTTAATTTGGCGTGGTTGCATTTATTCATCTCAGGAAGCCTTAGTTGTTAACTGCAACAAACAAAACCTGGAAAATAAAGAAGAACAGAAACTGGAATAACAGTGAGCAGTCTGGTAGTTCGTTAGACCCAACTTTCCCGTTGCATTCATCGGCAAAAACAGAGAGAGAATTGCTGGATCTTCTGCAGGCAGCAGAGGAAATTTTCTTGCACTGCCGCCTGCAGAAGATCCAGCAATTCTCTTTTTTCTTCTTTCTAGGACCAATCACAGCTTTGCTCTGAATTTTGAAACACTTGGTTCTCTCCCCAAGGAGCTCATAAGAACTCATGCAATGTGCAGAGTGGATGGGTCATGGTAACTGAGGGGAAACTCCATGCAGGAACATTGAAGTCAATGGAGTGTGACAGAAGAAAGCCTTGTTTCCCCCTTTCCACACAGAAAATCTCGTGAGGGTAGAGTCACTGAATCAAAGCTGAAGAGACTCAAAGTAAAAGCAGTGAAGTCAGAGGAAAAAGTGGTAATCTCCAGATAGCTCTTCCTAAGGCAAGGCTTACCTTGAGAAGAAAGTACCAACATCTTCTGGTAGCCTGTGGTGTGGTGAGACAACATGGGACTGGCAGAGTAGACAGGCCATTGGCCAGTTTATGACACATAAACTGGAGAACTGCCTTTGGAGCAGCATGGAGCAAGCATCAGGTCTGGCCAGGTCCTGCTCCCACGAGCATTCCTGAATGGAGTAAAGCTTGGCACAGCCCAGCACAGAGGGAGTCACATGGCCACAAGCTGCTGGTCCTTCACTGAGAAGGCATGACCCAAGAAGCTCTATGGCACAGGCAGGTCTGCTCATCAGCAGGTCTGCTCACAGCAGCTGTCTGCAAGGCTGGGCTTTCAGCAGTGTTGGCTGCCTGAGGAGCATCATGGAAGGAGAAAGTCCTCAAGAGTGGATGGTCACACAAAATTTCTACTCCCCTCTAAAGAAAAAGGCTTCCCTAAGCACCAGTGGCTCACGTCTCCATTCCTCAGCAGCAATGCAGCCTTTTAAGGAGTCCAGCAACTCGGCTTTCCCTTACAGCTCCCATGGCCGGCACTTTCCCTGCTCTGGAAGATCCATTTCGGCTCCTGGTTCCACACTCAGTAAATGCCACAGCAGCTGCAGAGAAATGAAATGACCAATGCAGAAGCAAACTGCTATATCCCAGGGAAGATCTGAAGAGCTGTTACAAATAGTTTCCTCCTCACAAGAGCCTTTACACGTCCTCCATGACCATTGTTTCGTGGCTATTTCTCTTGTGTGCACTTCCATTTCATATGATAATCTCATCTGATTTAACTGTGCCTGGAAAGACAATGACTGAATGGAGCAGGCGCTTTACTTCCACCCAGACATGCTGAAACATGAGATAGTTCATTAAGTCATTCTCCATATACTTTTACAAGACCTTAAAAATCTCCAGCTCTTACAAGATTGCCCATCCAAAATGCACAATTTCAAGGAGCTTGATAAAAGCACCTGCTTTTACCTGTTCCATTTCATGTCCTGAACGATACAGTCCATCTATTTAGAGATCTCATAAAAAATGTTCACTCAGCCACTAACTATTCCCAAAACTGAGCTACATCCTCAGCCTGAGCCAAGGCATTTTCCTCAGTTCCATATAAGTTCTATTAACTAGAAGCATCAATTAAAACCTCAGTGACATCAACACACACACCTTTTTGGACTTTTTACTGCATAGGTGAAAGAGAGAGGACGAACAAAGAAAAAAAGGCAGGAAAATGGGAGATGCTGATCAACCTGGCAACATGGCATGGGCAAACAACCAGCCTGGCTGCCCCGGGCAGATCAGCAAGAGCAGGATACAAACACCAGCCACCGTGCAGATGAATCACCATGTAGGTGATGCCAGAAAGCAACTCTCTACCCCTCTATAATATAGAAGCTTTGCCATTAGCTTGCATTGTCTCACAGTAAAAGCAGAAAGATAACTTAAAGCAAGCCAGTTTTAAACAGTAATTGTTTTTGCAATTATAATTTCAGCTTTTGCGCTGAGATCTTGCTGAACATCCCTCATGGTGGGTCAGTCTCCTCCCCTTGAAGTTTGGAAAGTTCTTTTTACTTTAACCTTGCATTGAGAGTTTATTCTGTTTCTATCCCTTTGATGTTGAAAGTATTAATAGCCCCCATCTCCCGTCTATTTGTCTTCATCCTCAGTGTTTAAGGGAGCTTTCTGCAACAGATCCAGGCAAAAGCCTTTCATTTAGCAGATGGAGATCAAAGTTAATTTGCTCATATCAAAGGGTTCCACAAATACACAATTAAAAATATATCCTTTCCACTTATAGTGGCATTCTTGGAACTGCGAAGGACTGAGGCAGGAACAGAACAAGCATGCCCTGTATTAGATTACTCTTTGATACTTATCCAGGTTTGGGATCCTGTCTCTGACCATGACCAGTAGCCAGAAAAAAAAGCAGAAGAGACCTCCGTGGGCAAATGTGGAGGATGCCACTTTTTGCTAACATCCTGCATAAACCTTTGATCACCCCTCAATCTCAGATATGTTGTCTTAGACTCCCTTTCAGCAGATATAATAAACTCTTTATGTTGGAAAGCCTGGAGTACCTTCGGCATGTCCAGAGCAGACAGAGATGCAGGAATTGGCTCGTTCTCGTGCGCAGCCTAGGTCCAGACTTAGTGGAGAGCTTACCTCAAAACAGGCTTATGGGATACATAATAGGCACACAAGATCCCTAACAAGTGCTACTGAAAAGAACTAGACCTGGTGCCATCACGTGGTGTAGTCATGCAGTTACTAGATTTACTCAGAAAAGCAAAGCTGTGTGTGAGGGTGTGCAAACATGCGCATGTTGTTATGCTGCTAGGATGCCATTTGGGAACAACTGAGCAACTCTCTGCACTGGAGAGTGGAGGGAAATATATCAGCACTCCCCTTTTTCTTTCTTTTTTCTTTTTTTTTTCACAGAATGCTCAAGATCCCCTCCATAATATACCTCTCTCTGGTAATGATCCATGTAGCTGGGAGGCAATTTCCAGGCTGGACTCCAAGCACAAGGCTTAGCACTTTTGCATTAACCTTTAGCTCAGCTCTTACTGTTCTGCACTTCTCCACTCGTGCAGTTTTCCACTGAGAATCACAATTCCCCTGGAGGAAGAATGAAAAAGCCAACAAACCTGAGGTCTGCTTTCTTTCATAAGAAACCTGTTCTTTTATTTGGAAGGTGGTGTTATGACCATCTTTTGATTCTCAAAGAGGATTTCACAGATTTCATCAACCTTCATAGTTGGGAATGATCTTGTGATAATTTTTCCCCAGAGGGAAAAAGTATATTTCATTTCCCAATGAAATACTTTCCACTTTATCCTTAAGAAAGGGACTGTGAATTCTTTAATTTTTAAAGCTACTTTCCAATTTTGTTCTGAATGCTTCATCTAGTTCCATGAGAAGAAGAGCACTCAGCACGTATTCTACTTAAGAGCTGCTTACTCTAACAAATGTTTTATATGTCCTACAATCACAACTTCCTATCTAATATTCAGAGAGCTGCCTTGGCTGCATATGAACTAGACACTTCACTACAGGAGAGACTAGAGACTGGGAGATGGTCTGAGGAAGAAAATATTTTGTCCCTGAACAATATGTCCTTGAATCTACAGCACTGAAGAGTGAGATTTTGTCATCTCTCTTTTTTCCCAAGGTACATAAGAAAGGGTAGTTGATCACTAGTCATCAGTAGAGCTGACCTTGTTTTAGGGTATCTCGGCTAGATCTTTTTCTAGGATATTTTAGCCTAGATTCCTACGAAAAAAGAATTGATTTATATAGTTTTGCTGCCCTCTTGGTCCTCCTAGTGCCATCTTCAAAAACAAAAACAAACAAAAAGTTTGGCTAAATATTAACTAAGTTTTATGAAGGAATAGATGTCTTGTAGGCATGTAATGCGCTCTTCAGCCTCTTAACATATCACAAACCAAACTGAAGAAGAATCCCTAGTTTAGTATCCAACAAAGAAAAGGTTTGAACCTAGTAGTTGTTCCTTTCCTTTCACTAAATGGATCAGCAAAGTGCCCCTCATTAAAGGGTATGAGGCATGTATGCAGGACAGACAATTTGGCCATCAAATTCTCAAAAAAAAATCAGAACAAATATATTTTAGGTAATAAGTTGTTTTGCTAATTAGTCCTTAAGGCCTGTCTATCAGAGTGCTGTGACAACTACTAAATTGCAAGCCTGCTCCAGCTATTTGCCATACACGATGTGCAGAGGAGATGGGACACTGTTTAGCTGGGGATTCTAAGTGTGGGAGCTGTGATTTTGCCATTGCATGCCCCTGCCACAGGAAGCCAGGGTGCGTATTGAAGGATCATTCCAGGACTCTCCAAAGAACAGCTCCTTCATTCCCCTCACTGCAGGACCTACCATCTCCAAATGCTTTTGTGCTCCCCAGCCTCTTGTGCAAGTTCCTTGGCTGGAGACAGCAAAACCAAAGTTCAGATCTTTGCATCTGGAACGGCTCTAACTGTTCCCTCTTTCTTCCTAGGTCTCCAATTTTCAGCCAAGTTCAGCAACCTTTTTGTTATAGCATAGCCAGTTCTTCCCTACGGCAGAAAATGCCTTCTGAACATTTTTCTCATAATCAATAGGATTTTCTAATCCTTTGGAAAAGGCCAGCACACAATGAGAAATTGAGGTCATTTAGTAAGTTCATTATCAGTAACAGAAGGGGACCATCTTCAATAAATATTTGCATACAGTGACTGCTCTGTTAGCCTCTGCTAAACAACTACCACAGAATTTTCAGTTTATTTAGTCTGCAAGTTTGCCCATTTTCCCAGAAGGCTTTTCTTAAAAGTATCTAATATTTGTATCTAGACACATGCTACCTTGCTGGGAGTGATTAAGCCCTTATAATGACACAACAATAAAATGCATTTACTTTATTTGGTGTCTTATCTTTTTCCTTTTGAATGATTTAGTACATATTGTAACTTCTGTTTATAAGAACTGCTAGGAGTTACCACAAAAGGTTTATTCATTAGTTATAACATATTATCAGCTGGCCCAAGCAGGGAATTTTGAAAACAGCCTCTCTGAGAGACTGTGAGGAAGAAAAAGGTCTAGATGTTGCTGTAGGACTTCTAGAAAAATTATGTTGGTTTATTAAAATTATAAACCATGTTGTGAACTTAAACATGATGTATTTATATCTGCACAGATCTTCAGATATAAGCTTGTGAATAAAAATAAAACGTGCCTTGCCATGAATTTGACACTGGATGTACAAACATTCATGCATACAAGATGTATAGGGGAGATTTTTAAAGGCATCAGCATTACTGTAGGCCTGACCACTTGCAGATCACAAGCTGAAAAGCAAAAATAGCAAATTCTTTTGTTTAAAATGCATTCTCTAAGCTAGGGAAAAGCATGTTGACGTGTTACCCACCAGGCTACTGAATAAAAACCAAGATGACTCAAGATGCCGCCACAGCCGGTAATCAACCCACTGAGTGAGCATTTGAAAAGAAAGTAAAGGGGAAGAGAAAAATTGAGTTATCTCAAGAAAGGACCAAGTCATTCAGTTATAATGGGAACTGCTAATCATGTGGCTTCTTAACTCATGGCACTGTAACAGATAAGTAATAAAAAAAAATTCTAGGTGACTAATGTTAAAAACAAGCATAATTTAACAGAACATAACAATGTAATTCTTTGACATTGTTCTGAAAGATTATAGATTGATTTCTATCATGTCAAAGAATACCTCCAAGTTTCAAAATGTTGGACCCACACTGGAAACTCTCTGCAAGTTCCACATCCCTCTTGTCCTGGGGAGCCCAGCACATTTCTGCACACGAGAGTCCAGCTGTGGCCTTGGCAGAGCTGAGGAGAGGGGCACCATCACCCCCTCCACCTGCTGGCAACACTCCTGCTAACACAGGTCGGCTTCACTTGGGCCATCTTGACACAAGGGCACATTGCTGCCTCCTGCTTGACCTAGTGTCAGGCAGAACTCCCAAACCCGCTCCACAAAGCTGCTTTCCAGTCCTCCAAATAGGTATTCTGAGCAATGATTAGAGCCAGCAGAATTTGCAACTTTACTAGGAATCTCTTGCTGAAGAAACCCATGTTCTGCAGAGAGATTTACACAGGGGCATGCTGGAAAAACAGTCCCAGAGCCTAGTTATATGCTGCTCCATGGATTTTTCCTGCTGTTTCCTGTGTCATCACAGTACCCCTAAGAAAGGAAAAGCCAAGACATGCTCTGCTGTTCACTGCAGACAGCAGAGTACACACCAAGATGCAGCTCACCTGCCACCCAACCTGGGATCTGTCCATCTGTCAAATATTTGGTCCTTTCCTATCTCAGACTCCTTGTTTGCACAGTGTTATATGCATGGATCTGAAAACACAGTAGGCTGCCGCAGTAAGTGCTGATGTGAGATAACTGCTTTGTTCATTTTTTTATGAGGATATCTGCACAGGAATGCTTACTCTAAATATAAGACCCTTAGGAGCAAGGCTTCAGAAGCATATGGTCAGAGTAAGCATTAAACATTCTGGATTTTTTTCATGAAACATCTGTATAATCATCACCTACCTCTGCCCTAGAAGTTATTTTAACCCAGTTACTCCTGCCCTGATGTAAACATTCCTTAAAATATGTATAGCAAGGGAACAGATGTTTACAGGCAACCTGCAGTTATACATAGTCCCACAACACTTCATCAGGAGTTGGGCTCCTGATGCCTTTGTGTAATCTTGGAGAATTTGCCTTTATAATTTCAACAGGATGTATTTTTCTCCTAATTACTGCTTGGATTTTTCACTCAGGAAAAGGAGCCGAGCTGATCAAGAATATAGGAAAAAGAACAGAACCAATACTTCCTGCAATCTAAGTTTCTGAAGATCAATCTTTAACAAAACCTTTTGCATAGATTTTAGATGACAATTAATGCATTTTGCAGATAAGCACGTTTCAAAGTTACAAAGAAAATCTTACTATTTGAGTCAAAAACCCAAAGCAAAACAAATCAAAGCTGGATCAGTGACTGCCTTTACCAAAATTTTAAAAGGAATCTAGAGAAAGAAAGGAGGAAAATGAAGCTGTGGACATTTCAGGCACGTAGTATTCCTGGCTGCAGGAATTGAACACACAGCAGTGACAGACGTGTTAAAAGAAGTTTGGGCACAGGATACACAAAGATAGAAATAAGAACCAAGACAAAAGTGCCCCTTCGATAGCACAGTAAATAAGAGAGCCTGGTGCAGTCAGGAGCTGTGTGTACATGTGTGTTACTTGCCACAGCAAGGGTCTTTCTGATAGTAACACGTGGCACGTGTTCTGTGTTCTGGCTCTTGCCTGCTTCCTGTAGGCTGGTTCCAGCAGCAGATTCAGTCATATCTTGCGCTCATCACGATCTGGCTCTGGACAAAATTATCTGTGACTATTTTCCTTTAATGAGAAGCCAGGAGCCCAGTCCTACCTCCTTAGATAATTAATGACTAATACTCTTGCTGAAAGAAAAAGGGTCCTAGACTCCATTTGCATTGACCGAATAAAAAACATAAAAGATTATTTTCATAAATATCCTCACTTTAGGAGTGTAAAGCTCAGACTGGAGTCATGAGGCAACGTCAACACCTTGTGCTTGATCCAGGTCATCTTTGCTTCCACTGCATTATGAAAACATTGACAGCAAAGATCACCTTCTCTTTCTTTTGAGACTTCTGAGACCTGAAAGCCTCTCTTGAGAATTTCTCTCAAGAGACTCCTGGTTTTGTCTCCTTCGCCACCTGCGTGGTTCCTCAGTA
The DNA here is from genome assembly GCA_032275445.1 of Crypturellus soui. Taxonomy (NCBI): domain Eukaryota; kingdom Metazoa; phylum Chordata; class Aves; order Tinamiformes; family Tinamidae; genus Crypturellus; species Crypturellus soui. The sequence goes on along the minus strand of JAUBNY010000451.1, from coordinate 49,997 downwards.
CATGGCCTTGCTCTGATGCCTTCATTAATACAATTGATGTAAAAAACTTGTTTGATATATATTGATGGGAAGATCAAGCAAGTTCACAAGCACAGGCAGGCTAGATGCATTATTGTTATAGTTATAAGTCGTATTTAAATTGGCATAAATCACAGAATCATAGAGCAGCTGAGGTTAGAAGGTTATTCCTCCCTCGGTACTGAACTCTGCCCTTCTCTCTATTGAACTCCATGAGGTTCCTCTCTGCCCATCCCTCCAGCCTGATGATCAGCACTGCTAAATAGAGAGTTAGCTGTATTCTCTGCCTCCTCTAATTATTTGTCCCTGTCCTGTCTTTGTGACCACGCATACATGTGTGTGAACTGGATCTGGGAGCTAATCTGAAATAAAACAATACAGTTCCTGACCCAGTTCAGTGTGTAAACACCAATGCTAGCTTAATTTCAAGGGATGGAAAAAAGTAATTGAGGGCACAGGGGAAAAGAAAGGCTGCCTCATGGACCAGTGCTGCTTCATGCAGGCTAGCACAACTGATGAACATCTGGCTAAGAATGGGAAGGAAAAGTCACAGCATAACTCTGTCACACTAATGTCACACTAATGTCACACTAATGTCACACTAATGTGGACTATGTGACACATTAGTCGCACTAATGGAAATTTTACAACTTTGAGCTCCTGAATTCATGTGATTACAAATACTATGGATGTTCTAACTAATTTTCCAATCTTTTCACCTGCAAAGCAACCTTCAAAATATGGTTCTCTTTTTCCAAAATACTGCATCTGCCTTGTTTCAAGTCCACAAAGAATCTGAAGGAATTGTTCTTGGTGCCAAGGGCTATAAATAGTTGATATATGAGTGTTTATGTATGTGTGGTCATATTTGACATGTGTAAACCAGCCTGCATCCACACGAGTGAGCAAGCAGCCAACCTGTCTATAGAACCTTGAAGTTCCTTCAGATGGTATTATAGTGTATAGACAGTATAGTAGCATTATCATTATTTTCTGCTTTTTTCTTTAATCTAATTTCGTGCTTCACTTTTGTTTTCCCTCTTGCTTTGTGCACTGGGACATTTGTAATCATCCATTAGCCTCATTGATAGGGAAGATATAATGTTTTTGGAGTGGTATAACACTTACATTCACTTATGAGTTATTAGATATCTTCTTACAAGTGATGAAAAGTGTCAGATCTTGACATCTTGCATTTTGCATAGCCTCTAAGTTTCCTTTGTAGCTTCCTCTCAGTTACCCACTATCAGCTCTCCTATTCTGGATAAGAGCAATCCTGCTGACTTTATAACGCTCAGAAGCAGCAATTACACCATCCAGTGACTTACATGTTGCATACACAATATAAGACATGATGTTGCATCTTTGTGTGACAGTCACCTTTAAATTCAAAAAACTACTCCTGTGAGTAAGTACTACTCAAAGTTACAAAAATAGGTCTTGAATGTACTGTAAAATAAAATCATAGTACAATTTAACTACCAATTATAAGCTGGAGCCCACTGAGTAAAGAAACATGTAGCTTTCTTCCTTAATAAAATATTACTGTTATTATCAACCCTAAAAAATGTTTATTAAAAACCTTAGACAACTGCTAGTTTTCTGCAGCCGGCTGCTCACAGCACCTTTATATCAAGAGGAGCAACACAGTCCTCCGTAATTACTAGCAAAACATTCTTCAGCGAGGAATTAACTCCCAGCACAAATCAGTGTCTGATGTCTTACGGGTGTTTTGTGTAGGTAGCAGCAGGTCCTGCCTGCTCCCCTACATAATCTAGTAACAAGGATTAGATATGCCTGTGGAGTATGCAGTCCAACTTCCCAGCTCAACTTCACGTCAATGGGAAGTGATATCAGATTGTGTCTATAGATGATCTCTTATTTTATCCTAACTCTTATTTGTCTTAATGATTCTATGATTCTACGATTCTTTGATTTTCTCCAGAAATGTTATTTCCAAGAGAAAGGTAGTTTTCTGTTTTGGTCCTTTGATCTGTCAATGATGGAAACAGTCTCACTGAAAAAAAACTTCTTCCATCTATCCAAATAATGTCTGTTTTCTCCTACAGACTAAGTGGCATAAAATTTACATCAGAAGCATTTAAACATATAGTGGTAGGAAGTAAAATTACATGCTAACACCATATGGCTTTTCCCTGTTCATATGTCTTGTCTCTGAAGAGTGCAAGGAGGAAGCAGCAGCAGTTCCAGCCTAAAACTTATTACAACAGAATTTTAGTAAGACTGATACAACATCCCCATCCACAACTTAGCTGTGGAGTGCAGTGTTTAGGTCATTTTTCCATGTCATACCACAGAATGCTTAAGGTTGGAAGGGACCTCTAGAGGTCATCTAGTCCAACCCCCCTGCACACACAGGGCCGCCTAGAGCATGTGGCACAGGACTGCATCCAAGCGGGTCTTGAAGATCTCCAGAGGCGGAAACTCCACATCCTCTCTGGGCAGCCTGTGCCAGTGCTCTGTCATCCTCACTGTCCAGAAAATTTTCCTTAAGTTCCTGAAGTTCCTGTGGAACTTTTGGTGTTTCAGGTTGTGGCCATTTCCTCTAGTTCTATCACTGGCCACCATGAAAAGAGGCTGTTGTTAATCCACCTCAACATCCACTCATCTATCCCTCTCTTGTCTTGGAGGACAAGCATCCTCCAGAGCTTGTCCAGGAGGATATTGTGAAGGACGGTGTCAAAAGCCTTGCTGAAGTCCAGATAGATGACATCCACCGCTCTCCACTCATCTACCCAGCTGGTCATTCCATCACAGAAGGCTATCACACTAGTCAAGCATGATTTCCCCTTGGTGAATCCATGCTGACTACTCCTAAGCACCTACTTACCTCCACATGTTTGGAGACAACAGCCAGGATGAGCTGCTCCATGACTTTTCCAGGGATGGAGGTGAGGCTGAGTGGCCTGTAGTTGCCTGGCTCCTCCTTCTTGCCATTTTTGAAGATCGGTGTGACATTTTGGCACCTCCCCCATTCTTCAGGACCTTTCAAAGATGATGGAGAGTGGCTTAGCTATGACATCCGCCAGCTCCCACAGCACTATCGGGTGCATCCCACCAGGGCCCATGGATTTATGGATGTCAAGTTTCCCTAAGTGCTCTCTGACCCAATCTTCCTCTACCCAGGGCAAGTCTTCCTCTCTCCAGGCTTCTTGTATCTAGGTCTAAGACTCCAGAGGGCTGCCCTTGGTAAATACTGAGGAAAAGAAGGCATTCAGTAACTCTGCTTTTCTGTGTCTTTCATAACCAGGGCACCCACCCTGTTCACCAGTGGGCTCACATTTTCCCTGATCTTCTTTTGCTGCTGATATATTTGAAGAAGCTCTTCTTGTTATCTTTAACATCCCTTTAATTTAATTCAGATTTACTTCTAAATGTGCCTTAGCCTTCCTTGTCGCATCCCTGCATTTCCTGACAACATTCCTATGTTCCTCCCAAGGGGCTTGTCCTTTTTTCCACATTCTGTATACTGTCTTCTGTTTGAGCTTTGCCAGGAGCTCCTTGCTTATCCACACAGGCCTCCTATCCCCCCTGACTGACTTCTTACTCAAAGGGATGCACCGATCTTGAGTTTGAAGGAAGTGCTGCTTGAACGCAAACCAGCTGTCGTGGGTCTCCTTTCTCCTAGAGCCCTAGCCCATGGGATTCTTCCAAGTAGGCCTCTGAAGAGGTCAAAGTTGGTCCTCCTGATGTCCATGCTTGCAAGGCTACTTATAGCCCTGCTTCCTCCTCGTTGGATCCTGAATTCCAGTGACTCATGATCACTGCAGCCAAGGCTACCCCCCATCTTCACATCTCTAACAAGTCCCCCTCTGTGTGTTAGTACCAGGTCCAGTAACTCACCTCTCCTCGTTGACTCATCCACAACCTATGTCAAAAACTTATCATCAATGCTCTGCAGGAACCTCTAGGACTGTTTGTGCCTGGCTGTGCTGTCTTTCACACTGATATCGGGGTTGCCCATGAGAACCAGGGCCTGTGACTGTGAGGATACTTCCAGCTGCCTGCAAAAGACCACATCAACTTCATTCTGATCAAGTGGCCTGTAGCAAACACCTACCACAGTGTCTCCCACATTAGCCTCTAATCCTTACCCAACAAGCTCTCAATTCGCTCATCATCCACCCCCAGGTTGAGCTCTATGCATTCCAGTTGCTCTCTCACATAAAGAGCAACTCCACCTCCTCACCTTCCCAGCCTGTCCTTCCTAAAAAGCATATAGCGTCCATGGCAGTACTCCAGCCATGTTAGCTATCTCTCACCATATCTCTCTAACTCCAATGACATCATGGCCCTGGGACCACACACAGATCTCCAGTTCCTCCTGTTTATTCCCCATGCTGCATGCATTGATGTACAGGCATTTCAGGGAAGTAATTGAGCCTGAAGGTTTCCTGAGAGGGGTGAAAGAGGACCCTCTATAATCATACCTTATATTCACTTCCCCAATTCCATGCTCCTGTTAGCTGCCTTCTGACTTTGGCTGCATCACATTGGTTGCTCTGCACTTTTAACACTCCTCTTCTCCCTTCTTGTTTAATTTAAAGCCCTCCTAACCAGGCTGGCCAACCTGTTGGCAAAGACACACGTACATGTCCCTTTTGCTGAGGTGGCTCTCATCTTTCCCCACTGTGTGTTGGTCTTCAGATGGTCCCATGGTCATAGAAACAAAAATGCTGTTGCCAAACCAGACACTTTGCTATTCAATATGAAACAAGAGGTCAGACAGTGTGCGCAAGAAGTAGTTTAAGAGATGATTTTGAACAAGGTAGTGCATCAATGGGAACACGCACCAGTACAAAAACAGAGATTGGCCTGAGCTGATGGGCAGAGATGTTACAAATTCACCACTGATTCAGACTGAACTAGAAGCTCAGAAGGAACCATGTGTAATAGCAAGGCAAGGGGAAAGGGAATCCAGCATGTAGACTCTGTATGAGCATTAACAGCAGGTCTAAGAGAATCAGGATGACTGTGCTATTGACTGTCCTGGGAACAGTGGGGAGATGAAACAGAAATCATTACTTCAGTGTCACACCATCTTCCATGTGTATTGAGGCAAAATAGGAAAACCATCCTGGAATCTGAAAAATAAATTAGAGACTCATGGTTTTTGCCCTACTTACTGTTTGTGCTTTTTCTGCGTGAGAACATGTTCCAGATGGGTTTGGGATTCAGCAATAACCACATGGAACAAAATGGTCACGTTGAAATGGCCATTTATTTGGAGGAACGCATGCAGAAGAAACAAAGCATGGACCAATACCTGCCAGCAGGATACTCAAAAAGAACGTCTTCTTGAGCGAACCAGATCACAGAGTGCAGAGACAGCACGGCCTCAAAGCAAGGGGTTTTTCCTTCCCCTTGGCCCCTCTCCGCACTGTCCTCTCCAACCCCGTGCATCCCGCACGTAGGGCCAGCAGGACCCAGGGGCAGCCCGGGGCCCAAGGGGCACACAACTCCGCCATTAGTTGTGCCCCTCTCTGCAGGGTGCGCGTGTTCGCACACCAGAGAGCGCAGGAGGGAGGACGGGTCCCAGCCCTTGATCTGAGGGTCCTGCCCTCCTCATCACCCTCCTCATCACCTTCCTCCTTCCTGCGTGTTTTACCTCCACAGCTGGTCTGGAGGACGTGTGTGGCTACGCTGGCTGCAAGCCCGATCAAGCAGCCTCAGCTGGTTTTCAGACGAGGTCGGCTGTGAACCTAGCTGAGCAGACACCTCTGCACTTCTTGTCGCTCAGGCCAAGTGGACAAACACCTTCTGTCTCAGAGTCTGTGTTCTGCTTCCCCCAGTAGATTTTTATGACCTTACAGCTCATAAAAATATCCGTCTCCTATACAGAGCAGCAGGAGAACCACTGCGTACCCCAACAGCCTAGTGACATATAGGCATGTTTGCTCTTTATTTTATAATTATTTACATTCTCCATGCCAAAGGGATTTAAGCCAAGGATTTTATTTTCTTTGACTATTAGTCCTTATTGCTTGTAAGGTTTGACCCAGTACTACATTTGCACCTGGGATGGTTGCCTGAGATACTGCTAAACTGTGCAAAACTCTACCAAGATCCCAAGGTAGGCACCCAAGAGCTTCTCATAGAGATTTTGCACATCCAGCCACATGTCACTTCTTGTCATTCCCATAAATATTCATATGTTCCTTTTCTCACAGAAGTTCTCACAACAATGTGTACCTCTGTGAATGCTGATGACGAATGAACAGAAAGGATCAGAAATAACATGCTGGAAAATTTGTTGTTTTGATTGGAATAAGTGTTCACACACATCTCTTCGCCTTCTTCATTCAAGCATGCAGTTCTAGAAGTCATCCTTTTTATTACTAATTGGTTTTAGTTTCCTATATTTACTGAAGCTACCTTTTTGGCTAGCAGTACAAGAAGCAAGTCAACATGACAACATTAGGAATAATTACATCTCAGTTTTTGCACAGAAATAAATTATTACCCTAGCAGCTGAAACAAAATATGTCAGTCACAGGTAGTTTTACTTCTAAGACACAGCAACTTCTGTTATGGAAAGTACAGCAGTCAGGATCTGTTAGCTGCTTGCAGCATATGACTGGGAAGGGGTTCAAGTTAACACTTTAGAAGCAACTGATGATATACTGCAAAATATTTGCCCTGTTCTACATCCCTCTGAGAATGTCAGAGATCCTCACCTCGCCACTTAGAAGCAAGTCCCTCTTCTCGGGTTCTTAACACACCATCAAAGCTCCTAAGAAATCACTTGGAAATGAAGGCTTCTTCACAGGAAGATCCTTACATTGCTACTCTTGTATCTGCACTGTACAAAAGCAGTAAAAAGAAATTAGAAGGAAGAAATGAAAGGCTAATTAAGAACAATTGTCAGCACTTCTGGCAGAGACCTCACCTGGACTTTCATTACTTGCCTAGGAATGAGAACTGCTTTTCAACTGTCTCTTGAATAACTACAATTTATTTCAGCTGTTTTTCTCATCCTGGAGAATCTTTCTTACATCCTTTGGCATTCAAATTCTGATCTGTCTGATTCCCAAGCATGCCTCAGCACATGCTGAAATAGCTTCCTGACAGAGAAAACTGTCCTGAATCATGGTTAATCAGCCATGTACCCTCCCGTTGCCCAGCCTCAGTGAAAACAGATGATAACTAAACACCTGGGGTGGCTACGCTGCCAGGAGGACAAGGAGGCAACAGAAGCAGATACAGGCAAGTATGTACATGCAGGTGAATGTTCACTAAAATGGGAGTCATAATGCATGAGGAGAGAAAGCAATTTAGGATGTGTAGCCAGTGCCTAATTTTTGAGATGCAGACTTTACCAAATCACCAATGTGCATATCTCATGAATTTAAAAAATAAAAATAAATAAATGAATAGGAGAAAAAAATATCCTGCAGTGCAGTAGTATCAATTTCACACACGTTTTATCAGAAGGATTTGCATGTTGAGAGCCACAGCAAGTTCTTCAGATCTTCCAGCTAACCTAAAACTTGGAGCAACCGAGAGCTGTCAAAGCTGGGCCTGCAGCACAAGAGGATAGAGACAGAGAACAGCAGTGGCTGCAAGAACATAAATGGTGGGGCCAGGTTCATACGCAACAGCTGCTTTTTGCCATCCCTGGCCTTTCCCCAGCCTTCTCCTCAGCACTTTGCAGTATTTCCAGCTCCTGTGCCCTGCTCCTGGCCTCCTGCGTCGCCCTCAGCTGCTATCCTCAGCCCCAGCCGCTCCAGGTCTAGGATGACCTTTACTTAGGTCCTTGTACTCTTTAGCAGGTCAATACTGCCCCTTTGGAAAACCCCCTGATTCTCCTGCTCCAATCCCATTTAAATTGTTTTATTCCTGCCCTAAGCACAAGCCTCCTTTTAGCTCAGTATGTATTTTCAGGGTGTGTTTGGACTTTTCCTGAACTGCACAGGCTCCTTCTGCACCATCCCAGGGGTCTTATACCAACTTCCACTCCGCATTTGATGGGAAGTAGTCAGCCTGTTCACTAGCTTGTGATGGAGCGGCTCATCAGCCCCACTCCCCAGGTTCCCTTCAGTCTCATGGCACAGCTACAGCAATTGGGCTGCATATTTTTCAGGTCCAGATTAGCACTGCTTTAGACAAGTACTAATAGCCCATTCTGCGGTGCCCCCAGCCAACTCTCCCAGATCCAGAGCTGCTACTTTTCCATGCACAGAGGAAGATCCAGTTGCCTTTGTTTGCTCCTCCTGCAGATTCAAGCTGTTTTAGTAGTGCAGGGTGAGTGTTCCTCCAGGCACTGCTCCTTGCAGTGGGAGGAGGGGAAAGAATTAGAAATACTATGGGCTTTTCTAGAAATTATGCTCCATGGCTGTTTAAGTTCTGAGGAAATGAACTGAAATAAAATAAAATAAAATAAAATAAAATAAAATAAAATAAAATAAAATAAAATAAAATAAAATAAAATAAAAT
>JAUBNY010000451.1:15656-31592 GCA_032275445.1 Crypturellus soui | reverse complement strand
TTGCAAATTACAACCGGCACCATCTTAAGTATCCTTATCACTTTGTTTATCTTGCGAATTACAACCCGTTTATCACACATCCAAGCACATTGAAGCAGGTAACTGGATCACAGAGCTGTGGTGCTCCCTTTCGCAGGGTGCTCGGGATGTGGCCTCCCTCTTGCTGCTGTTTCTGCACTGAGCAGACAGGCGCAAACACGAGTTACATCAGCTGAACTGAAGTGACGTGGAAGTGAAGCAGTCACAGGTTCTCCTTAGGAAGCTCAACAGATAGGGAGGAAAGTCACAGAGGACAGTCAGCTCTGCAGGACCTGTTCAGTTAACGTGCGGGCAGCCTTTATGTCTCCTTTGTGAATGTCCCCTTCTCCCATCACATGGATGTTTTTCTGCCTCTTCCTTGTTTGATGCACTAGAAAGAAAACTACACTTACTCCATCTAATCCTCTTACACTGCCTGCTCGTAGCACCATATGGGCATTGTGAGTGCCCATGTGACGGATGTGCTCCTTCCCCAGCTTAGCCTGACTTCTCACACACAGCCCTGTTCGGGTGTCAGCTACCGCAGTATCTGATCCTGGGAGCTGTCTCCCTGATTGACTCAGACATTAATCATTAACATGGGGACAGCCCACTGAGCTCTCCTTGCATGGCATCACGGTGTCACAACGCACTTCACTCATGGGAAAGAAATAGGAATAGGTTTTATTGTTAATAACAATGGTTTCATGAGATTCTGTGGCAAGATCACTATTATTTACTGCATGGAGATTCGAGATACACACAGAATTACCAAAGACACCCTCCCGTGGTCATGAGGTTCAGATTGGACCCCCCTTGCTTTCCAAATTCCTTCTGAGAGGAATCTGGCTGCGGCTGGATCCAAACCTAGTCCCAAACCCAGTCAATGGTTTATGTCTGAGGGATTTGTGCAGTTCCAAAGCAAAGTTTACAAGTTCAAAAAGATAAAAGCGCACTGTAGTCACTTATCACGAATCTGTAGTGGGAAGGATTTCTCAGCCCTGAGGACCCTCCTTGAGAATGTCCCTGCTCAAGGGAGATCCCAGTGTGCAGCCTGCGGCCATGCAAGGAGAGCTCAATGGGCTCTTGGACTGTCTCCATGTTTATGGGATGACTGACATACAGTCATTCTTTCAATTCAGAAATGGCTGGTGTACACACAATTAGCCTTATCTCCCCATCAGGATAGGACCATCAGGGCTGTTATTGAGGGTTAATGTTTGCGTGGGGGAAGAAATCAGAGAGGGAGGCAACTCCTAGGATCAGATAATGGGGTAGTTGACACTGTGTGAGAAGTCAGGTTGAGCTGGGGAAGGAGCACATCCATCACAGACCATTGCATTGCAGTAGTGAAATACAATGAACAAATAACAGGTCAGTGACTGGGGATGGCCCAGGTCTTGTAATAAAGTAAATTCAAGGTGGAAATTGTTGAGTCCACATCAGAGTCGTCAGTGATGAACCGTGTTTGTGTCTCCATCCAGCCAGGGCTCTGCTTGCCTGGTGGCCCCAGTGCTCTTTCCACCTCCACAGGAGTCGGAGGCAGGTGGTGCTTGGCAGCAGGGAAGCCGCATCAGTACTGTGCAGCGTAGACATGGACAAAATTATCTCTCTGGCATCCCAAAAAGACAAAAACAGGCAAAAAGCAAGTTGTGATTCTTCAGCTGCTTACCTTCAGTTGGCACTTTGAGGAACTCCGACGTGAGGTTTCAAGGTGCTGCTTGCCCCAGCAGGTCTGCAGAGTTGTGTAAACCCCAAGTCTCAAATGAGGCTTTGAGAGCTGAAGCCTTTGCAGCCGAGGGCTGCCTGTGGGAACGTGCTCCTGGCTCACTGCAGAAGCACTTGGTTACCTTAGAGATGTCTCTTCAAGAACGAGGATTTGTAGCAAGTGTCTACACACACAGGCACACATGCAGCGCCCAAATATTGTTGTGGGAATGCTTTGTTTGTGTGCAGAAGTAGGACTCACATGGGGATAAATTGTCTGCAAATGTAAGAGCACAGGTAGGTTCTTGGGTACAACTGCCTGAACTGCAGCCATCAGAGCAAGGGCTGGGGGATTGGGGAGGAGGGGACAGCCGGGGACCTGCAGAGAAAGAGGCCCAGGCAAGCAAGAATTAGCTGGTGATACGGAGAATGATTTCTAGACAGCTGGAGTGCCAGGAAGGGTGTTTAGACTGATGAGAGTCATGACCTGAAAATCAGGACTGTGGAGAATTTGTGAGGAAAATAGCAAGTAAGGACTAATATCATTGCCTACTAAGGCTGTGTCCTAGAATCACAGTGTATATCTTCACAAGCATCAGCAAAAGGCAGTGAAGAATACAACACTACTGTATATATGTGAGCTGGAAAGTGGAAGAGGATGGGGAAGCATCTTTCATCTGCTGCTCAGACAGTGCCGTGTAATCCCACATGCAACAGTTCAGGAAAGGCCACTCTGCAGAGAGGAGCTCAGGGCGGTACAAGCTTTCGCGTGGGTGCGCACGCGCAACGCAGCCCGATCACTGTGTATGGACGTGGCTGCTGCCTCCTGCGTGCAGCGCACACGGCTGTGAGGGTAAATTAGTCCATGGGCTGAGGGGAGGCGGCAGGGCCAAGCTGTCCTCCCTCCCGGTGTGAAGGATCTCTGCTCAGCCACACCCAGAGAGAAATTTAGAAGGATCTAAGAGCAAAGAAGGGGGTTCATTGGGAAATGAGAGCCTGTCCAACTCGGAGATTAAGTGGAAGCACAACAAATCTGGGTTGTTTGTGCCAAAACCAACTTTGATTACTTTGTAATTCGACATGTGTTATCAGCTCCTATTATTAGAAATCCAAACTTCCTCCACTGTGGGAAGAGGCTGAGATGGAGCTTTCTAGTCTGATGTAAGTTAATTGCAGTACACATGTTAAAAGCTGCATCTGTCTCAGTCAATCTAGTTGATTATTGCAGCACTTTATTTTTAGTTCTCATCAAGGTGAAGGATGACACTAATATAAGTGGAGAGTTTCCTGCGGATCTTGCTCAACTAAGCGCTCACCAGAACCAGCCCTGCCAGACCTGGTGAGACTGTCTCTCCCTGAGCTGCATGGTCTGGATGTTGCTCCCTGGGAAGTCCTCAATGGGAGAAAAAAAGGTTTTGTAATGTGGTTTGACTAAGGAATTGCAATAAGGTGAGACTTGAGCTATAAAATTAGGCAGTGGCAACACTAGGGCTGTTGGATTTTATGGAAATCCAGTGGTCAAAATTTCTAATGCTCCCCATCTGTTACGAACTTCTGTTTCAAATTTTTCATGCCTCGTGTCTGAAGGTTTTCACTTATCACAATATCACCGGACACTTCTTCTGCTTGTATCTACATCTGTTGCCAAGTGTCATTTCCTCACAGATCAGGGAGCTGTTCGTGAACAAGCCAGAGGTCTCAATCCAGCCTTTGCTAAAGGATAAGGGCCTAGAGCTCGGAGCGCAGCACTAACCTGTCCCTCCTGCTGTAGGGCCAGTGGCCTGGTTTGGTGCTGATCCCATGCAGGAGGTACGAAGTGACCTTTGCTGTACACTGGAGCACTTTTCATTGCCACAACTTGTCACACAGCTCCCCATGAGCCTCAAACTTGTGGCAGCCTTGTGCTGGTTTCTACTTAAAACGCAAATCAGAAGGCTCTGTCTCCTTCCAAAACTAAAATGAGGAGGTAAACAAGCAACAAAAGTTCTGGAAAAGAAAAAGAGTCTTTCTTTTGGCTTTACAACAGCAGCCTCTGAAGGCAGTTAATGAAGAGCCTAGACAAATGGCAACCTGATGGCAAGGACTGGTTCTACGGATGGTCGTCCTGGAGCAATTATGCTCACAGTACGATTTCATGATCAGGAAACCTAATCAGCTGGTGGTGGAGAATGACAGGTGAATTGTTGGACCCTCATCTGATCTAAACCAGCAATACTCTGTGAAGCTGGATTTATTCTCATAAGAACATCTCATGCTTTGGCTTTCTGAACATGTATGTGTAAGAGCCTAATTGACAGCAACTACTATTTGTAGACATTCAGCAATGAAATCACAGGTTCCAGGCGTGCTTTTGTGGCAGAAGCGTGTGTGATGCCTTGTGCAGCTGGTCTGGCATCCACTTGCCAGATGAAAGGGAAGTCCCCAGAGGCTGCTGACTGATGTTGTGCTCTGTAGCCGCGTGGTAGGATGATGCTCTCTGATAGCAGAGATCAAACCATGGTTCTTGTGCAAAGACTATTTGCAGTGTGAGTCTGACGTTCTTCTGATTCCTGTGTTGTCTTTGCTGCTTATTTTGTTCTGTCATCTCTGGAAAGTTGTAGCTAGAGAAGTTATGGTTCTTACAATCCAACCTAATGTGTTGTGGTACAATGTACAGCAAGGGTGATGAGAAGGTAGCTCTGATCCACAGTGGTTGATCCTTACCTCAGCAGAAGAAAAATCTTCCCGTCACCACTTCTGTGGATCAGGACACTGAAACAGTCAGACCTGGGTTTGGTGGCCAGATGCTTCTTGCTCCCACATAGGGGCTGAGGTGAGGATGGTGCCGTGCTGTAGCTGACACCAGGGATGCGGCTCCTCACTGCTGGCTTTCTTGAAGTTATGAATCCAGTATGGGCTAGTGACGGTGCCTGTCGAAGGAGATAGTTTGCATTTGCTGAAAGGTGCCATCACTGACCAGACCTTACCTGAACATGGTCTCCAGGTTCTTCTGCAGAGATGAGAAGTGTGAACACACCCAGAGCTGTTCTTAATCCGTGGGCTGTATTTCTGCTGCAGACAGAGCACAAGCTCTTGAAATGCTTTGATAAGTATTTTCAACCTTCTCTCTAAAGTGGGCCTTGGTGATAACTGGTCTACACGGAGAGCATCTCTGGGATCGGTGCCATGGGAACGGCTGGAGCACAGCAGTCTTTCCAAGTGGTGGAGCCGCTGTGTCTGGCTCCCGCTGACCGCTGCAGGGGTGTATTTAGCATGAACCAGTTAATAGCTGTGTGATCAGAGGGAACTATTGCTCAATGCAAGATGAGCTCCCAAAGGTCACAGCTGCTGTGTGTTTACTCAAGGAGGTCCGTCCTGGGTACGAGGGATGGAGAACACCATGTACTCACCTGCTGGGGCTCGCGTCGTGCGTCCGTGAGAGGCTTGGCCTGCTGTACCTCCCTGTGCAGCCCTGGCAGTATGGGACCGATGTGAGAGTGGGGAATCCTGCGCCCTACAGCTCAGCCCTCCTGCTCTACGAGCCGTGGTCCCTGTGCCCCACGGCCAGCCCTCCTGCTGTGAGAGCCGTGGTCCCTGCGCCCCACGGCCAGCCCTACTGCTGTAGGAGCCATGGTCCCTGCGCCCCACGGCCAGCCCTCCTGCTGTGAGAGCCGTGGTAGCGGGAATGCCGTGCACCAGCCATGCCTCGAGGCCAGACACGTGCCCGCCGTGGGGATGCTGCTGTTTCTGACACTCCTCTAAGCCAGAGGAGCGACTGACATGGTGCAAATGCCGCTGCTCAGTGCGGCAGTGCTACAGCCCAGGATAAAGCACTCAACAGCGCTCAGAGCAGCCTCTCCCACCTGGCGCCAGCCACGGCGCTCAAAGGAGCTCCCACCTGCCGGCAGAGCCTCCCTCCGCTCCCTGTGAACGGGATGGAAGATCCTTCTCCTTCCAGAACAAATAACCTCCAAGTCCATCCAGGAGGCTTTCAACTTAACTGCTTTCTTTGCGCCTATCATGTTTGCTCTTTGTTTGGGGAGTGCTAATGCTAATGCAGCTCCCAAATAAGTGTCAAGGCAAGAACAAACAGGGAAAGTATAATAATATGTGAGAGTTTTAGGGGAGAGGTTAAAAAGGGAGCCAGACTACAGACAGGCTGCTGAATAGTAGTCTGCCTGGCTGATATTACAAAGGCGAAAGACAGAAAAATCCTTGGAAAATGCTTCTAAGCGTGATTGCTTTCTCAGAAAGCCTTTCAATTAGACATGAAAGGAATCCTTCCCAACTTCTAAGACGCATTGAAATGCTGTTATAAAATAATTAAGGAACATGAAATAATCTGAGACCATTCCTTCCCCTACCTCCTTCACTTGCTGAGATTGCTATACCGAAGGCCACATAGCAGTTTTCAGCAACATTTACATGGTTTCAGTACGCGTGGCATCCTGCAGACCTGTGCCATATCTGAGGGCAACAGCTGGGTATCTGGACACATCTGTCCTGTGATGGAGGAGACACTTCTGCACAGCCTCACTCTTCACTCAAGTATTCTGCATCCCTGAGGAGAACTACAGGCCTTTTCCAACCAAATTCCTACTAAAGGTAACAGTACCTTTAGTCCCCGAGTCCTTTCATGGGATTTGCACTGTCACTGAACTCAGGAAATTCTGGAAAAAGAATTCAGGAAAAGTCTGGGGGAAAAGGCAGGTACAATCCAGGGGGGTTTATTTAAGGGAAAAAAAGTTTCTTTCTGGAATTTGCTGCTAAGAAGAAATGTAGACCAAAGGAGATGAGTAGTTTTCTGTTTCTGATATTCTCTTTCACATCATGAACTCAGCTGAACTGTGTGTATTGTCAAGCATCTCTTTGGGAATATATGAATTAATTTATTTCAGGACTTAATATATGCCCTGAGAAAAGCACTTCACTCTTGCTGCTGTTCCATTTAATGTAAAGCCTCTTTGACAGGTTTTCAGGAATGTTCTTCCAGTGACTCATCTAAAGTGCAGTGGAGAGCCTGAATCTCTAGCGTGATTACCTCGAAGAAGAATGAGACTCCCACGTTCGTGTGCAAGTAGCATTTGATAGTTTTAGCTCTTTGCATGGGAAATTCAGATCGGTCCCTGGATGATTCTGGGTCAAGCCCTGTTGGCTCAGAGGAGATGCAGGTAGTGCTTCACACACCAGTGAAGCACCAGGGCAGTACGAGTCCTCGTGCCATCACCCACATGCTGTGCTGGGACACCCAGTCCTGCTGTGCAGCCACCCCGGGCCCTGTTGGGACAGCTGTCCCGTGCAAACCCTCCTCCAGGACAGCCCTGCACAGCCTCCATGCAGCTCCTGCAGCCTGCAGGAGCCAAAGTCTCGTCCTGGCTGTGACGAGGCTGCTTGGGATGCACACAGTGTTGGCGGGACTCCACCTCACCCTCCTCCCCACTCTGGAATGTGAAGAGCTGCTGGTGCACACTACAGAGCTCCTCAGCTCTCTGCTTTGGCTGAGGGGCAGTGGAAGGATCTCCGGTGTGATAAGCTCCCCAGCGTGATGAGCTCCCCGGTGTGATGAGCAAGGGCTGGGGTCCAGCCTCAGCCGCTTTTTATTCCAAGGTCCCAGCATCACCGAGACGAGAAGGTCCTTAGCATGAGGGCTCATGGTGCCTTGGTATCTGTTTACCTGCAGAAAGTTAGTTTCACCATCAGAAGGGCAAGGAACTTTTTCGTTTTTTCCCTTTTCTTTTTTTTTTTTTTAATGTAAGCCTCAAGTCTGGAGCAAAGAACAAAATCTGTGGGGACAGCCTAAATCCCCAGAATCTGTGGATTTTGACATGCTTGAACACCTCATTTTCATGTGCTTGTGTGAAATTGCATTAGAGGTTTCAATGCAGCTCCTCGTGGAGCAGTGCTCACATTGCAGCTCGCACTAATTGGGTCCCTTGTTGGAAGCTTCGGAGAGCAGCAAGGAGCAGCGCTGCCGAGTGACCTGCATCTCCAAAAGCACCACCAGGTCCAGCCTGCCCCTGAGGTGGGCCACGAAGTGGGGACGAGTGTCCTGATGTTTGACCTCTTCCAAGGAGTGGAATGTCAGGCATCACTTTCCAGATCTGCCAATTGCGCATCAAATTCCCTTAAAAGATGTTGTTTGTGATGGAAATGCCACCCTGATGGATTAATTGAGCTCTAACATATGCAAAGTAATGTGGAAAGAAGAATGCAGTTGCATTATGCGTTGTTAATGCCACGAATAGGCGCTGCTACCTGCAGTGATGACTGCCTTGAATGCTAAGGGATCACAATCCTAGGTACTCCAAATGAGGTATTTTCATCAGGAAAAAGATAACTTCAGACTCACTCACAGTTGAAGGAAAGTGAAACACATCTGGGAAGTGGCACTGGGGTGAGTAAAGTGGTTCATCTATCAATATTGATAATAACACATAAAACTGTAGCTTGCGTATTATCTCTCAATGAACAGAAGACAGAGACTGAGTTCCATGTAATTTAATTTCAATTAGTGCATTGGAGCTTTTTAAAGAATGGACTATATATTTTTCCACAGTTACTTGCAGACTATTAAACACAATGCTGAAAAAATATTATGAGAATTATCTTACTAGTTTTAGTGTCTTTCTCCTTTCTTCTCCAGATAACGGAGTAGGTGGACTTGGGGAAAAACAGATGATGGGAAGTGTGAATAATGAAATCTCTGCACTACTCTCTCTTTTGGATGGAGAAGCCCAAAATGTATGTGTGTGTCAGTTTAATTTAATTTGCTTTTAATTAGCTTAAATAGTAGGTTTTCCTTCCTTTGCTTTCACTGCATTTCTGTCCAAGCTCTCATTAGGCACTACGATAAAGCAGGTGCTTATTAAAAATCCCCTATGTGTCTATTTGCATTACAAAGCTGCTCTAAGACTTGTAGCAAAGGAAACTGAAGTCTTGGATGCAGCTGGGAGGAGAAAAGCAGCAGCACCCTGTTCCCATGTGTTGAAATCCCGGAGCACCAAACCACAGCACTTCTAGAACCTGGTTTTAAAAGAATCAGTGAGGTATAAGAATGCGTAAGAGAGAGAAGTCGGACGTCTCTCGCTGGTCATCCGCAGTAGGTGTCTCCAGCACACCCTGTGGTGTGCAGGTGCCCAGAGCAGAGCAGAGTTTGGCAGGTACTGGGGCAGAAAGACAGCAGTAACTCAGGAACGAGGATGTCTGGTGCTCAGTTCTTTTATTCCAGGCACCACAAAATCCAAGCAAAAAAAAAAAATCTTAGCTCTTTTCTCATTTTCAATTCAGCAGCCTCATCAATTCCTTCTTTTCATTTCAGTTATCTCCACCTAGAAAAAATACAGGCATAGAGCAATGACTAAACTGTTAAATACCCTGGTTCTGCTTAAGAGGCAGACGTGTCCGGCTGTGCTCAGCTCTGCGATACAGGGCAATGGTTTGTGGTGTTGCCACATTAACTGTTTTCCCCCTTCATCCTCAGTCCCCTGGTGGGCTGGGTTCATTAGATGTGCCCATGGCTGAGCTTTTAGGAGGGACAGATAGAGCAAAGGGCTGTGAGAGCTCAACACTGACTGAAAGGGCATGAAGATGATCGGATCAGATAGGTTCAGAGGCAAGGAGTAGCAGTGAATACAGAAGGCAATAACACAGGGCAGTAACACAGAGCGGTTGGCTCTTTCCTGACCCACCTCCAGAGGAGCTCCCTGGAGCCCTCCAGGCTCCAACAGTGCCTGGACACCTTGGCCCAGCCGAGGGGCAGCATGACATACTTGACCAGCTCACCCATGGCCTAGCATTTGGGGTGATGTTAATCATTCACCTCAAAGCAGCGGGTGCTGTGCTGACAAAACGTGGCCAGGTCAACGGTGATGGTGCAAGAAGAGAAAAGACCAAAGAGGTGGCTGGGCGCATTGGAGCTCCTGGGCTTGACCCTTCTCTACTGCAAATGCTTCAACCACGTAAGAACACAGCAGCAGTGCAACCAGCTCCCTCTCCACTCATTTTTTTTTCTGAGTTTGCCACCACTACTATGGGCGCAACTGCCTGTTTGTATTTCGCCCTGGGTATCCATGCTTAAGGCCGAAAGGGACTTTTGAGATGGCTGTGCCCAGTCTCTAGCACAAAACACCCCTGATGTCCACGTCAAGCAGCCACTGCATGTCTGCTTGGCAAAGGGATGATGCTGTCACAGCCCCCTGGGAGGCACAGAACTTGTCCTGGTTACAACTGCCTTCCAGGTGGGTTTGTAGGGCAGATGGAGCCCAGGCTGCCCTGGTCTCTCCTAACAGCCTGGTTGTGAGGATAATGTGCAGTGAGTCCATTTGTTGGACCTGCTGATGTGATCTGATTTCATATTGTGCATTTAGCAGAGAAGCTCTTTCCCCCTGAGCAGCAGCAGGCACTTTACAGTTACTTCTTAAGAACAAGTTAGTTATACACTCGCTCCATGTTATTTTGAATTTTCTTGAAGATCAAGGATGCTACAAAGCCAGCAAGATAAAATTAGCATCTGAGCTGTAGTCTCTGCCTGCTATAAGAAATGCAGATCAGCTTCACTTGCAGTGAACGCTGGAAGGTGATTTTCATTTAAGTCTTCCTCTCAGCAGACCTAGTTCTGCCATTCTTATTTGTTTTGAATGGAGTCTTAGCCCATATTTTCTATATGGCGACTTCTAGAGAAATTATCACACAATAGCAGGAGTGTTGAGTGGGACCTCGAACTGATAAGAAAACAGTTTGTTCAAAATCAGTACTTATTATCTACTCTCAACCGGATTTTTCAACAGGGAAATAAGGGAGAACAGCAAGGTTCTACATTTGTGTAAAGCTCTCAGAAAAGCAATGCTAAATACAGCACCAAGCTTCTACTGTTAAAACAGTAGAATACATACGAAGAAGAGTCACTGAAATGAGTTAAATATTGGGAAATTCCCTTCAGGTGGGGGACTGTAAGGCCAATCTGTTCTGGTTATGTCAGAGGGAGAAAAATATGGCTCTTGAGGGGCACTTCAGTGCAGCAGAGATAATCCAACTATTGCTTTAAGTCACACGGACAAGCTAAAAGTTTTTAAAGTGACGTGCACTACCAGAAGGGCTGACCCATCACAAGGAATGCCTGACATGGTGACCTAAAGACAGTCTCTCTATGCCTTCTCGTGTCAGGAGTTTTTGGTCAGGTGCTTCCCAAATGCTCCTTCACGTGTCTCCCCCAGTTCGGCTCCCCTGCTTGCCCCTGCTCATTGCCCTCTCCACATCACACGCACAGGCCTGCGGTCTGGCTCAAGTCCCACCTTGTTTCATACCATATGATCGCAAACCACCAAGGACAAACTCAAGGGGGGAAAGTCCAGGTCCACATCCCCTAGCCCAGCACTCCCCTGGCACACACGGAGCCCTTCCTTGCATGCAGGTTACGGTCCTAGAGGAGACCTCAGAGTTTAGATTCTTTAACTGTCTTCTGCGTAATCATGTAATACATCCTCCTAGGTATCTGGTGGTGACATACCTCTTGTCTGCTTGAGGACAGGCCTAAAACTGACCCTCTTAACAGCCCTGCCTGGACCCATCAGGGCTCAGAGATGCAGCATTGCCTGTTGGACATGGTCAAGGAGACAACTTCAGGCTCATGAAAAGGGACCTGAACAGAACTCTGTGGGCTCTGCAGACCTTCTAGTCAAGGGCTCCAGGGTTAAACAACCTCATTTCAAAACTGCTAAACAGCTGTTTGCAGATACTTTAATTTACAAAGCCCTTATTTTCAGCTACTGATGTGCTATCACCTTCTGAACTCTCTTTTCACACTATCTCAGACAGGGCATCCAGAAGCTAAGGAATCACATAATTCCAGGGAATTCATTCCCACTAAAATAAGGTGCACATTTCCCATCTCTTTCTTTAGACTTCTTTCCGAATAGTTCTGAGTATCTCCACAATGTCTGAGGTGATTTACGGAGTAAGATCTAGGTTAGGTTGTCAACCAGCATAAACAGTTATCAATCCCTTGATCTTGCTGGATTTATATCCATTTATGCCAACGAAGGATTATTCTTGCAAGAAGATGGCTACAAGTATCCAAGCTTTAAAGCCTAAGCTGTTTTAATTGGACTCAGAAGCAAAGGGTTTCGTGTTTCCGAGGTGAATACTCAGTAGGATGAATTCAAAGACACTTTCACAAAGTTACTGATAGGCCTTTACAAGTAGGTGTTTCTGGGAAAATTACTGTAATTTATGCTCATGTATTTACAGCAAGCCAACAAGAAATGCAGATGCAGTCCACTGGCACAAACATTCACTCAATGACAACAACCAGCCGGGTCTGGATTGCTAAAAGTAATAGTATCATATGCAGCTGCTTCCTGCTCTAATAACGGTAATGCTGGGCATTGCCACCAGCTTTATACCTGACCCTGGTTCAGGAGCTGAGTTTTCAGATCCAGATTTTACTTGTGCCTTTAGAAAAACAAGATTGCCCTCACCCAGCAGCACTCAGAGGGATTCTCTTAGAGGAGACAACTGGCTTGTGACACAGTCCAGTATTGTCTTTGGCCACAGGGCATTAAAGCATTAAAACAACAACCAAAGAAGCAGCAAGACGCGATGCTGCTCGTGGCCCACCAGAGACTGGTACCACTGCTCTATTTATAGGAATTAAAAAAGGACAGAATAAACTGTGAGGACGAGAGCTCATTATCCCAGAACAGCAAGTGCTGGGGAAGCTGACTGATTGCTAGTATTCTAATATATTTATTTTAGTATATTCGAGTATTTATTTCCTAGGGAAAAGGAGGACATACTTAAGGACTACGGATGACTGGGGTTCCCAGTGGGGAAAAAAAAAAACAAGCAAGTTTTATGTTTTACTGTTTATGCCAAAGCCAGTACCACAAATAAAAAAGAACCGTGGGAGAGGCAGCTCCTGTCAACTTCCATCGCTCAGAATGCTCGTTTGTGAAATACTTAAGAGAAACCAGGAGGTAGCTCCTTATTTTTGGCAGGTAATGAGTTTGCTGGCTTACTTGCTTGCTCTACCCCTCTCCCTTAAAATCTATGGGATTAGCAAAAATAATTCACTGCTGTTGTTTATTCTTGGCTTCATCAAAAGACAAGCACGGTTGTGCTAAGCACTGAAATGCATCGGAAATAGATAGGTCCTATCCCCAGAAGATCAGGAAATACAGGCGATGAGAGAAACAACTGGCAGAGCAGAAGGAAACAGGGAAATGACCATGATTGGAAATGTTTTTTAAAAAACACTGTGAAGACGGCAATTCTGTTTCACCTTCCCAGTCTCTGCCTAAAGCATCACTGAAATTGTTTGATTGATCCCCTAGTCACTGCAGTTTGAGGCTTCACACTTTCCTTCCTGCTACCATTTTACATTTCATTATCTCTGTTGTTTGTTTGTTTTTTCAGATGGGAATATTCTCATTCCAGTAAATTACTGAGTGTCTTTTCTTTCCAACTCCACTCTTGCAAATGGAGTGTTTCCCCACTCTTGCCCAATGCGCAGAGTACAGCAGCAGGAGCAGCAAAATGTGGCCATGGGGAACACGTTGCATCTGGCAGCCTTCACCGGGATTCTCTCCGTTGGGAGCAATGGGACAGCAACTTCGGTGAGTTTTCTAACCTGTTCCGACACAAAATGCATACCTGCATGGGTATATCCACACACTGGTTTTCATTACCTGCGTCCAAGCTGCTGTGAAATCTGTAAAGGAGATGAATGGTAAGTAGCAGATGAATGGGAATGCGGTTTTACTTTTGGGTTTTTTTTACAAAAAAAAAAAAAAAAGTTTTTACTTACAGTCTTTCCAATCTGCTTGGAAATAGGAGAGATTCAGGATTACAACGTGTTTCCTCATTAGAACAAATGTTGCAGATTTGAAAACCTCCTGACTTAAATTTCTCCTAATGTTCTTTGGCTTGAGCGAGTGAGCTCTTAATGTCCGTTTTAATTAATCAAAGCATTTCCATGGGATTTCAGCTGGGCACCTAATGAAGGCAGGTTCTGGGGAGCTGGACACAGTCCAGCTATGGAGAAAAGCACCAGGAACGCCAGAGCATCCTACCTGCATGCGCGCACATCCTGGGGTGCAACCTGCTGCACGTCTAGGGCGAGGGCGGGAGCACTTGAGAGCATGTCTCTGCCTTCCTCACTTCGATGGCAGGAGGGAAACGCATGAAAACAAGCACGGGCTTTGTTTTCACATCATCTGTGGCAGCACGGAGTGGGAATATATATATATATATAAATAATAATTTCACGCTGCGCAGGTGTTGCCACAGTTGTGGGTTAACTGTTCAAGGGTTTCCTGGAGGCTTGACAGAGCTCCCAGCTTGTGTCCTTGTCCCAGCTCCGTGGGACTCGCTCTCCATTCAGAGCAGGAGGCTGTGTGACACCTCCCGTGTCCCTCCCATTGCATTGCCCTGGGTTTTCCATGGATCCTCTGCCCAAACCCTCCACAGGTTTGCTCCGTGGCTGCAGCTTTTCACGACCCGCCCCAATTTCCATGACAACCGCAATATTCTTTCTCTATCCCACAGCGGGGACACCCCAAAAACAAGCACCCAGATGCTTCTAAAAAATTAAAGGGGAAACAAACCAAACCATTTCCCAGGATCTCTGCTCAGGGATGTCGAAGGTGGAAGGATAACAGTTTTGGTGATCAAGAGACCTGACTTCAAAAGCAATCAAACTGCATCTCTAACAGGGTTATTAATAAACAATAATTGTTTTAGGTGCAGAGAAGAGCAGGTACTTTCTATTCCCTTCCCAAATCCCTGCATCATTTGTCCTTAATGAATAATGAAAGATCCTTTTGTAGTGCTTCCCACACATAGGCATTAAAGTGATTGTTAAGCAGTAATAAATAGGATTTTACTTTATGGAAAATCACATAAAGCTGTTTTTGATGAAAACTTGAATCTGGAGTAACGTGAAATCATCTGTTTTTGTTTGTTTGGTTGGTTGGTTGGTTTGGGGAGTATTTTTTGCAGACCTTTACAGATTCTTTTTTCTAGCAGATGGAGAATTTTGGTCAAAAAGCAGAATGCCCCAACTTGGGAAGTTATACTCTGTTCTTCCGAGACGCCACCACACAGTCCCATGGCCAGGGCCATGTGGTGCTCCCTGGTCCCGCTGGAGCAGCCTGACTGCCCTCTGCTCGCAGAGGGGCTGCTCTGCCCCCTGCTCCCAGCCCTGCTCCCAGCTTACCAGGGCGCTCACGTTTAACGCAGCAGACGGATGTCATCTGCGGCTATAAATCCCCGCTGCAGTCAGATTAATCTGGTGCAAGGGAAGGCGCTTTCAGAGTCACTGAGTTTTACAGGCCCGCGGGTGTTCGCTGTGCATGTCCCCGAACCAGCGCGCGGAGGTCCCCATGGCCGTCTGTGCAGTGCAGCACGCAGACAGCGTCACCCCAGGCAGGCTCCAGCCCACGCCGGGACGTGACACGAGGTCTATCCCCACATGCTGTGCCCTGCCAAGCCCTCAAACAGCCAGGCCTGCTGCTGCACATGGCACATGGCTCCCTCCTCCTCCATCCGCGGACCTGGCTGGCACCAGGCTGACCCGGCGCGGGGGATGCGGTGCCGGGATGCAGCCGGCAGGGATGCGGGCGGTATATCCTCGGGACAAGGGCCCTGCTGGGACTGGACTCGCCGCCTTCAGGGACACATTCGTATGTGATCAGACCCTCCCCCCAAGACACGGCCATGTCAGGACTGACTTCTCCCATGGACACGGTCATGCACGGATCAGATCCCCCTCACCCAGCTGGGACAGGGTCCTGCCAGGATCATACTCCCCCCAGGACACTTGCACCAGGATCAGACCCTGGGGTAAATACGGTCGTGCGGGGCTCAGACTCGCACAGGGACACGGGCAGGCAGAGACCAGAGCTCCCACCTGGGACACAGTCACGCTGGGATCATCCCGCCCTTCGGGGCATGATCGCGCCGGGATCAGCCACCCCCACCCTGCCCCGAGGGCACGGTCACGCAGCGATCAGCATCCCGCGCAAGGACACGGTCACGCAGGGTCCGCACAGGGACACGGTCACGCAGGCTCCGCGGGGGACACGGTCACGCAGGGTCTGCAGGGGGACATGGTCATGCAGGGTCCGCAGGGACACGGTCACGCAGGGGCCGCACAGGGACACGGTCACACAGGGGCCGCGGGGAACACGGTCACGCCGCGATCGCCCCCCTTCCCTCGGCGGAGGCCGCAGAGCC
>JAUBNY010000451.1:0-14777 GCA_032275445.1 Crypturellus soui | reverse complement strand
GCTCCGAGCTGCTCTTCCTGGTGGGCTCCAGCTTGAGGCTGCTCCGTGTCCCTGTGGTGGGCTCCAGCCTGGGCTGCTCCGTGTCCCTGTGGTGGGCTCCAGCTGTGGCCGCTGCCGGGTGCCCTGTGAGCAGCCTCCCGGCGCGGAGGGCTGCACGTTGCGGGGCTGTGGACATGCTCTGCCTGCCCATGAGGCAGGTTTGCCTCTCATTTTGCCCACTTCTTTATCTTGCCCTTTATTCCGATCCGGGCTTCCTACTCTATCTGCCCCTAAGCAGAAGAGCAGGGAAGATGTTTCCTGTCTCCTAGCTGGAGGTCTGGGTGACGCAGAGCCCCGTTTACTGTGCAAGCAGACAGACCACGTCGTTCTTGCCGTAGATGGTTGCGGTGGGGAGGCAGGTGAGCCTGTGTTGCGAGTCAGGTCCTGGGTCCAGCGGCTGCGATGTGGCTCTGTAGCATCTCCTATTGCCTGTGTCCTCTCACGAGCAACTTGTCACCAGGTTTAGCTGCGTTCCTGGAAGTTCTTTTATGACTCTGGTTTCCAGAGAGCAGCGCAGAGCTGGCCTGTGGGTGCCGCCTTCCTTCCCGAGGTGCCGGGTTAGGACAGACACTCGTTTAGGTGCCCTGTGCTGCGCTAGGGAGGGATTACCCGTGTGTTAGTTCTGCCAAGGTAATGTAGATGTATTGCAGGGAAATGAAGCAGGCCAGGCTCCCAAGACCTGCTTGCCTTAGGAAAAGCCAGTAATAGGCAGGGGGGTTTTGCCAAATGTTTTATTTAGGGGCCATAAAGAGGGGATTAGAGCTCCTGATGGAGAGCAGTTTATCTGGAGTAAGTGGTGGGCCTTGGTGCTGCTGAAAAATAGAAATCTAACTCATTCCCAGCACCAGGAGAGCTTTCGGCTACCCTGGTGCCAAATTATTTAATAAAAGTGGCAGAACTTCTTTGGATTTGTGTTATTGATAGCTGAATTTGGAGTTTTCAGCCCTAGAAATAAATTTGCATCTTCTCAAGGAAAATGGCCTCTGGGTGTAATTTTTTTTTCTACGCTAAAGGTGCTCTAGTATTATTTGAAGTGTTAGTTATGTGTATTACAAATAGCTATGTTTTTTCCTGGAGAATAGGGGAGGGGAAGGAAAAAACCATTCAAGCTACTCGTGTGTGTGGCAGGGGGTTGTGTTCCTGAGGCTGAAGGAGTGCAAAGGAATTTATTTGAGATCCATAAAAGTGAGGAATGTCTGTGGAGGGGGAGGAAAAGCAAGTAGGCAAAAAGCAGTCAAATCTGGGGCTCAAGTTTTTGTGTTTTTTAAATACAAATTATTCTTTTCCCAGCTCCAGATTTAGGGTGGAAGAGTCAAAAAAAGCTAGTGAGAAACACATGCTAGAAGGAAACATGAAATAATGAGCCGAACAGAGCTAACTTAGAAATAAACCAGCATCGGTTCACAGACCTGCTGTAGAAAAGAGAGGGGGGAATTGTCAGATCAATAACAAGCCTGTCTCATATAACTGTAAACTTTAATCATGTCACTTAAAAATAATCCTAAATATATATCTTTTTTTTCCTACCTGTATTGGTAGCAGGAGCTGAATCTGTAGCATTCATGCTGATCTGGGTAATCGGAATCAAGCTGAATAGCAAAGAGAAACTCTTAAAAGAATCTGAAACCCATCAGGCATTTTTCAGACCTTAGTTATGGTGCTCTTTTTTTCCTTTAAGAAGTGCCTCAGGCAATTGCATTTTAAGAAGACAAAGCTTTTGTTTTCAAGCTGGCCTAGAAAAATGCCAAAGATATACCCAAAGTAAAGGCTTTCAGAAATTGTCATTTGTGATTAAGTTGATTTTGCTGCAGCGCGCAAGGATGCTGCTGCATTCCTGGGAGCAGTGTGAGCTGGGCCTCTTCTCTTCCACCCTTGGCTCTAGTTTAACAGTAATCATATCTAGTGTTTCTCACTTGAAAGGGTCTATTTAATTAGCAGGTCAGATTTCTACTGGCCATACCTCTGAACTTAATTTTATATACTTTATAAGAAGCAGGATTGAGGTGACACCAGTGCAGAGGCTGACTCCGAAGTGCTGTTCTGTAGAAACATGCATTCCTTACCTGCATGTAAGGGTCTAGTTTGGCAGTGAAGATACCAATATTTTCAAGGCAAAGGCCCTGTAGGAATTGGCAGACTGCTTTCCTGTGCATGTTTTGCAAAATTCTTATTTTATATGGAAACAACAAGTCTGCATGCTCATAGCAAATCCTAAGCCATTTTCATTTTCTTTTTTTTTTTTTTTTGGTGACTTCTAGTGTTTCTTGCAGCTTAGAACAATCAGAATTGGTATCCCAGTGTGGCCAGGCTGTGAGCAAGCAGCAGGAGCTACTGTGAAAACTGTTGCCTGAGCGCATGGGAATGTGGAGGATGGAGCAGAACGTGCGCGAGCGTGGAAGAGGGCATCGCCTGCAGTCTATTAATGCAGGTTCTTAATGAGGTCTTCTGTGTAAGAAAGGTGAAATGCTGGGAGTATTGGCAGTACCTTTTTAGTCTTAAAAATGCAAACAAACAAAATACCCCAAAAAGTGCTTTCTTAAGAAAATTACCTGATGTGTTCAATTTGCTAGCGGTGTTAAAGCTTTATGTGTTAAAGCTTCCAAAACTGCATTGCTCAGGAAGGAGGTAAATTAACCTTGTGCCTTGAGACAGCTGCTGTTGTGTTGCAGGGCTGGGCTTTGCTCTGGCTACCCAGGGACAGGCTATAAGGGCCAAGGGAGTTGTCTTTTTGGCTCTTGTATAACGTTCTTTCAATACAAACAGCCCTGTTTGTTTTACTTATTGAGGTTGCTTGTACCTTCCAACACAGAGACGTTTGGGAGTGGATGTGCTCTGAGTCAGCCTCTGGGGAGGGTGGTCCTTGTGTCCGTCTGTCCCTCTTAGCATCTGAAGGTCCGTCTTCTTTCTTTCAATGAGCCTTTGGTATGTGTTGAAACTCCTGGAGCAAGATGTGGGCTCCCTGTGCAGGGGGATGCCACTGGCATGTGGAGCTGTGCGGCTCCACGTCCACCCCGAGGTCAGAGCTGGAAGCTACAATGCTGAACTCCTCTTCCAAGAGCCTCGCATGTCGGCAGTGTGCCCTGTGCCCAACACATCCATCGCAGAACGTCACCAGCGGCGTGGCACGGCTCTGCTTTGTTCCAGTGAGTCTGTTCTTGACATGGAAAAAAAGTGGCAGCCTGTTTTTGGAGGACAAGAGCGAGGTAAATGGCATGGGCACCTCTGGGCTGTGTCTGCCAAGAGCTCAGCAGCTCCCTGGTGAAGCCTGCAGCATCATCCCAACGTTGTGCGTGATGGTCCTGAGGAGCAGGAGCTAAGAAGTGACCCTGCTGCACTGCTCTGTTAGCTGATGCTTTGGCAAGCAGCTTATACCATAAGAAACGTGACCCAGTAGAAACAAATGTGAACTCGATTTCTGATTGCTGCTGCAAGCAGGAGAAAAGAATGTTCAGGTTAAATATACCAGCAAGAGCAATAACTGAATCAGTTCAGCTCCATCTCCCATGGTGGAAAGATGTGAGTGGCTCTTGCTGTGTCCTTCCATCCTTCAAGGGAGCACAGTATTCCGACTAGCAGTCTGCTTGTAGTGGAAGTATTAATTGTGGAAATAAGTGTGGAAATTTCTACCAGACAATTTAGCTTATATGAAAATGGCCACCTGTTTTGGAAACAAGGAATAGCTCAACACTACTATCCATCTTAATTACGAAATTCAGGCCTACAGTGTCCTACACTAGGTGGAAAGTGGCTGCTGCTGATCCTCCCCTGAGCACTTGATGTCTTACCAGACAAGTTATATCTCATGCTTTTTGTCTGCCTGATAGGGAACATTTGTCAGAAAAAAAAGCTTTCTTTATGGAGATGTAGGACATGTCAATTCTGCCAGTTATTTTGTCCAGAAGGAGCATCTTTTTTGCTTGGAGATGAGAGCTCTAGGAGAACTTAAGCTGTGTGTGAAGTCCAGTGCCTTTGCAAAGTCAAGCTAATCTTGTGCTCCATCAAAGAGGTTTGGACCTCAGCTGTGAGGGGCTGCATTAGAGCAGTTGATACTGGATGGATACTGGATGACGGCTGACAGGCAGCTAATGCTCTTGGTGTTCGTGTCACCATCTGTCCCCCTACATTCACCTGGCCTGCACTTGCTCATCAGTTGCATTCTAGACTTGTGAGAACTTCAAGGTGACTCCTAGTTTGGGATATCATCTTCAGGTAAGAGACTGCAGTTGAGAGGAGCTTGGCTTGGCTTGTGGATAGTTTCACCACTAACTTTTTCTTTCTTTTTTTTTTTTTTTTAACTTAGCAAGTTTGAGGAAACACTGTGGGTCCTTTTGAAACCACAGTGTCACAGAGCTGATGGTGCTGCTCTGCATTCCTGGCAGGGTGGTGTTGCAGTGGTTTGGAGTTCAGCATCTGCTTGTTTCTATCCTTGGAGCTTCATCTGCTTTTATAGGGGTATGTGCTTATGACTTGGGTCTGCAGCAGCATCCACACGGCAGAAGAAATCCTGTTGCTGTGTGTCCTTCAGAAGTTGAACTGATATGATCACTGCAAAAATCCTCTGAGTCATCTTTGAGAGCTTCGTTAGCTGCTAATACTTAGAATCTCATGTACTACTCTTAATTAATTAGTTTGCCAGGTTAAAACCTTATGCACCTACCACCACATCCATAATGGGCTTGAAAGGTTCGGGTCACTCTTTCCCCCATTGCTCCTCTCCCTTTTCCAAGGCCAGGCCCATTCGTGTTGCTGCAGACAGTGCATCTCTGCAGGCTTCAGAGCAAGAGTGGGGCCTAGGTCATGGAAGTGGTCCTGAAAACGACTAGAAAAGCTTCTGCTAGAGCTAATGTCACAGAGCTGCTGTTCTTTATTTGTCTCCAGAAACCCTCCCTACACCCACAAGGTGCAGGAGATGGAGACCTGTCGGGTGCCGGATATCCCTGCACGGTGCCCGCTCGACCTTGTGCTTCAGAAGCCTGTGGGCAATGACAGTTGCTGCTGGAAACATCAAATGTGTGCTGGTGTTTTCCTCTTGGGGAGGAAGGGAGCACTTTCCTGCAGATGGGCTCCCCAGCTGCTTTGCTGTGCTGTAAACAGCGTTTTCGGGGGGTACATTAATAAGCCCAAGGCGGTTAATGCCTCCTGCAAGCAGCACCGCACCTTGCAGCAGGAGAGGAATGGGGAGGGCTTGGCTGATTGTAGTTACAGCACCGAGGAAAAGATTAAATCGAGTATGTTGTCCCGTTGTATTGCGGGGGGAGAAGACTCCACCTCTCTGCACCAAGCTCTTAGCAGCGTTGTGTTTGCTTAAGAAAAAAAGCAATTTCTTTGTGAGCATTTACCCTGGCTCCTAGGCCATGATTGCTTGTTTATTTTCAGCAGCTCAGCAAATCGTTCTGGAGATGGGCTAAACATTGATCATCTCTTACAGTTCTCCATCTTTGCGCTGTTGGCAAGCACTGCAAAATGTATCTCAAATTACCACTTTCCCCCCAATGAGCAGGCTTTGGGTGTACTCAAGGAGGATGGAGCTCTTCCAGGCAAAGTTTAAATCAGGATGTCATTGCACGTAAATTTTGCTCCAGACGCTCTTGGCCTTTTAGTGCAGCCAGGCCACTTTGAACCTGTAAGTCCGAAATGCAGCAGCAAGGTCGGGAAAAGAGAGAGGAGAAATAGGGGAGAAAAAAACTCAACCCGATACTCGGGTTTCAAAGCCAAGCTGGGTACCATAAGCACCTATGTCCTTATTGTATCAGCAAATCCCACGGTGGCAAGAGCTTGTTCCTATACAAAACGGGTAGGAGACAACGGTCGTGGCTATTTCGGTGTAGGAATATGTGGAAGCTGCAGTTAAACTGCAAGCGCGACTTAATAAATCACTACTAGCATGCTGACGGCTAGCTTACGTGTGCAGATACCTTTTCATAACACGAGTGGTATCAGGTCATACCTGACCTCTCGCTGGGCTCGGGTGGAAGGCGGCGCGCTGCAGACAGCCTTACTTGGGTGCCGTCTCCTATCCATTTCCATAGCCGGTGTTCCAGAATCATGGACCTCGTGTATGAGAGGGGCTCTCGCACCTCTCAGGGTGGCCCAGGAATGGTTCCTCTGTTCAGGCTGCAGAAGCTGCATTGCCAGCCCGTTCTACATCCTTCTGGCGTATGATGTGTGTCTATTAAAACAGTGGTTTGTAAGAGGAAAAGCACAGTGCTCACGACATCCTGAGTGGTAGCTTGATGTGGCATGAACTTGTATTTTTTAGTTTTTGGGCAGGGCACATTTTAGCAAGTCAGTCTCCTGTCTTCTGAGCCATGTGGGTGACTTTTAGCTAAGCCAGCTAATGAGTGTCTGCACCCCTGGACTGCCTGTGTCTTGCATGTGCTGGCAGTAAATATAGTGTTTACATACAGTATATTCTCTAGAAATCCCTAAAAGGTTGAAAAGTTGCTGTGTCTTGACGAGAGATGCAGGGGATGAGAACGTATCAGTGCTTAATCAAAGTGCAGAGGCTCTTTTGTTTTTTCCTTGGCTGTGAGTTTGGGTTTTATTTTTGTTTCAACCCCAGGGCATCACTGCTGTGGATGGAGAGGGATCTCTAGTGAGCAAACTGAAGACCACCTGATAAAATGGGTGAAAAATTGATTAGTTTGTTTTTATTTATTCCTTGAACTTTATTTGTGCTTGAAGCTTTTCAAGCAAGCAGCACTGGATAGGTCTTTCCACTCTCCAGATTCGCCAATAGCCAGGTTCTTCCTCCTTCCAAGATGAAAATAATTTTTAAACACATGAAATCGGGCGGTTTTGCTAGCTCATCTTTGGTATTTTCTCCTTGTGTGCAGTAGTAGCAAAGATCTGGGCATATGCCTAGCAGAACAGCCCTGGCTCCAGAGGGTTTATGCTCTAAATAGATGAAAGGTGGGAGGGCATGTGACGGCCTGACCCTGAGTGGCAGCAGAGCTGGGAGCAAAGCCAAGTTTCCTTGCTCCCAGGCCACCCTTGTAGTCATTAGTGAGTGCTCTGTCATATCATTCCTGCAAACCCTGCCTAGGGTCTCTTGGGATCCAGCACCAGCCTTCCCTGTCATGCAGGAGCCCCTTGGATTCCCTTTCCCAGGGCTCCAACTGCCTTTGTTTTCCTGCCTTTGTTTTGTGGAGCGAGTGGCTGTTTTGGACCAGGATGCCTGGGACAGGAGCAGGACAAGTGCAGCTGTTGGCCCAGGGATTCTGTGTCTTGTGTTTGCGTCGCCTTAGGTCTTTTGCTCTTTGTCTCCTTGAATTAAGCTCTGTGCTGGTCTCCTGAGGATCAGCCATGTGAAACCAACCCCTGCTGAAAGGAGGCTGCAGAGGGGATGTCTGGATGCTCAGGTGAGGGCAAGGCTGCTTGTGCTGGTGCCTTGGTCTCCTGCAGATAATGCTAACGGGCTTTGGATGTTGCCAAGTTGTGCAGAACCCCAACGACTCACAAACAGGATCCTTTAGATCCTTTAGGTTCCAAAATCTGGAGTCGTGGTGCACTAGGAAGCCAGGTGTGCCCACGACTAGCCGGTAGTAGCTAAACGTGTTTCTCCGTGCCGGCTGGTGACTCCGCTCCCTGCGGATCCAATGCAAGCGGAGCTGGGGCTGGACAGGCCAGGAGGAGCTCGCGCAGTTGAGCCAGACGCTTTCTGCGTGTAACAGCTGAAGGATGGGGGTCACAGGAGCAGGAGCGTCTGGGTTCATGCCTGGCTGAGGGGGGAAGGAGGAGTGAGTCGGGCTGGTTGGTCGTCCTGGGAATGCTGCAGCGCGAACCTCACCTGTGTGCAGTGTTACGCTCGGCTGCGTTCCTTACCCGGCTTTCAGCTTGTAACACCAGCTACATGTTAAATATTTCTGTAAATTGGGAAAAAACAGCACTTGAGAAAGTGGATTTAAAAAAAAAAGAGGGACATGGTGATACTGCGTTTTGGTCTGAAACCAGGGGAAGCAATCCTATTCACGCACGTTTTCAGGCACAGCCGGGTGGTGGTTGATTTTTCCATGTGGTGCTGTGTAAGGCTGCTCACATCTGTGCACTCTATGTAGGTCAGATATGTCTCCATTCCCTTATGAAGACTAAACTTGACAGTGTTTCCTTTTTGCAATGGGGGAAGGAAAATCATGGAATTAGCACACTAACTCCGTAAGGAGTGTGCCTCAGGGTAAGCCCTGTGGGGAGAGCGCAGGTGAGGTGCTCTGGCCTTGCTGAGCAGCCCGTTTGTGACAATGGGCTTTATTGATGAGAGAGTTATCTGAGCTCCTGTTGGCAGCTGATGGGGTGTCGTGTCAGATTAGCCTTGCAGTTCCAAACATGAAATGCCTCTGTGCCATGCATCTAGCGGGTGCCTCTTGCTTTGCTTGGAATAAAAGCAGGATCTCTGCTCTTTGGATCCTGCCTCTACTGCTGTATTTGTTAAAATGTAAATCACCTGCCTGTTCCCCACCTTTTCCCACCTCTCCACTCCCCACATTGCTTCTCACTCTGGCAGGGGTGGCAGAGGATCAAATGAGTTGAAAATAGGCCTTCTTCAGAAGCATGGTGGGGACCTGGTCTAGCGCTCCATAAAATGGTTGGAAGTCTCCCTCATCCTTGATGGAAACACATCAGATATGTTGGTCTTGCAGCAGATATTATTGCAAAATTAGCGTGGGTGAAAGATACTACTGATGTCCCCAGTTGATCTTCATCTTCTCATCTCTGTAGTTTGAGTCCAGTCTACTCAGTAGCAGACCAGTCTAGCCACAAACCAGTCTGTTTTCTATAGTTCTACATTTTTTGTCTCATTTCAAATCTTGAAGTCACATGCCATTGTGTGGATTTTGTTTTTCACAGAAGGAAACTTAAGGCTCTGTGGAAAGAAAACCTTGCAAGCATGACTCCATGGAGTGTTAGACATCCAGGAAAAAAAGGAGGTAAATAGAGAACTCCAGGTTTATTTTGAAGCTAGGAACTGACTAGAGATGTCAGAACATGCTCTGCTGACGTATTTTTTTTCCCTCATCTGAGATGGCCTTGTGTGCAATCATGACTGAAGGAGGCAGATAAGGATCAGAGCAGATAAAGCAGGATAAGTGAATGATTTTAACAAAATACAGTGCACTGTGAAAGATGCATCTCATGTTAAAGCTGATCTGCTCTACAAAACTATCAAAAAGCACTTGAAGGACTGTACCCATCATCTTTTCCATCAGCAAGTCACTAGCATCCACTAACACTAGCATCGTCCTGGGATCCTCAGATTTAAGAGTGGTCCCATATTGGGAAGCAGCTGTATGAGTACACTGCACTTCAGGAGCTCTCAGCCAGGGGCAGATTCTCATGATTCCAGCAGTAACTTCAGCACTAAGCTGACTTGGCTGTCAGTGTGTTCTGGAATTAGGATCGGTGATCTTGGAAACGGGTTAGGGATGGCAAGAAGCCCTTGTTGGGGAGTTGAACTCTGCACTTTGTACAGCTGCTCAGAGCTCCTTGCCAAAAGGAGCGATGGGAACATCTGAACAGAAGTTGGAGCGAGAAGCTTTGGTAGCTCCTGTTCTCATGCACTAGAACCAGGAGCCCACCAGGAACCTGTGTGTGAAGTGAGATGCTGGAAGCTCAGGACAGATGTTTCTGCGGAACACACCACCTTGTGAGACTGCTCCTTTGCTATACCCACCAGAAGAGCAGGAGCCTGGATGTTGACTAGCACTGTTCTTTCCTTGCTCCCTAAATAAGATGAAAGCTGTTTTGTTAGGGAAACCCTCAAGAGCAAACAATCTTTATCTGCTGAGTCCCTGCTGACCAAGTGAAACTAAGAGAGAACTAATGAAATCCCTGTTGTCACTACATATTTTTTTGACCTTTAGAAGTAAAATGTTCTGGTGAGTCCGGAGACCCACTGGGAAATCTGTTCAATTTGTTTTGAGCAGAAGGTGAGCTAAGATGCAGCAGTGATTGTGGAAGCTTAAAGCGAAGGCAGAGGGGTCAGAGCAGCATACAAATCTTGCCATGCTGTTGTCTCTCTGGTTTATGCTCAAGCACAGAACTTGAGTCCCTGGAGCTGTCAGGCATCTTTCAGCTATTCTGGTTATAAAGCAAATAGAGAAACTGAAGTGTTTTGCAAATTTCTCTTGACTTAATGCTAAATATGGAGTGTAAAAATCCCTACTTTCTGAGAATTAAAAAAAAAAAAAAAGGAAGGAGGAAGAATGTTGCATTTGCATAAAAAAAAGCAATGAGTGCTTTCATCAAAACAAGTTAGCTTGAACATTTGTATGGCAATATGTGGCCTTTGAGAATGGTTGGGATGATGTTAACACTAAAGAACACCCCACTAAAGAGGGGTGAGCCCTGCAGCTCTGCAAAGCTTTTCTTGTATCTGAGCTTGGAGTTAGGCTGGAGGTGCTGTGTTGAGATGGAATTCAGGTGCTGCCAATAGCCTCAAAGTTTGGAGAGGAAAGGATTTTGCATAGTCTTATTTATTTAGCAGGACTAGTGATCTCAAATAACAGTGACTCATTGTTTTATCTGATTTGGAGAGTAAGTCGGTTCTCTCCAAATGTTGATCTTTAGAATTCTCTAAAAAAAGCCTTTGGCTTGGAGGCCTTAATTGCCAATTGCTGGTTCTTTTTGTGCTGACATTTTCCAGAAATCTAGCCCTTGCTGTCATAGTGCTCATGGTTCTCTCTGTGGCCTGTCTGAAACTGGTGCCAGCTGAGTGGTTGAAACTCAATTTTCTGGTGCTTCCATTTCTGGTGCTTTCAATACTGTTGTGGCCGACACAAGCCACGGCCACCCTCGGAGCAGTGGGTACCAACTCACTCAGAGGAGCTTGGCATTTGAAGCATCTCTCCCAGCCTAAAGATGAGGCACTGCTGCTCTAAGTAACCAGCTCAGAGAAACTACAGCCCCTACCCTTGAAGTCTTCTTTGGGGCTGATGTATATGGTACCGACCAGCAGAGCCCTTCCATGTATGGCATCTCCTGGAGTCACTGGAGTCACCGCCTCATCTCTGGGCAGGCTGGAGAGTTGGCTCCCCTGCATGTGCCTTTGAGGAGACCTGGCAGCGGGTTTCTGCTGGGAGGGTGTGTGATGTTCGCTTCAAAATGCACAGCTAAACGTTGGGGTATCGCTGAGGAAAGAAGCTTTAGGGGTTTTGTTTGTTTGTTTGTTTGTTTGTTTTTAAAAAAAGATGTGAGGAACACTGCCTTCTGTTTTGGGGTTCAAAAGCCAACTCCAAAGGACTTGCTTCAAATTTCTGCCATTTCCTACACTCCTCCATTCTGAATGCATTTTAATTTTTGTTTTGATATGTGTGTGATCATTTGCTGTTGTACCAGCCGTAAAGCACTAACAGCAGCAGGATCCTGGAGGAAGCAGTGTAACCAAATGGTTATGGCAGGTGGTGCTTCAACAGGTTTATGGCATAGGTTGAGTGACTTTGAGGTTTGTGTCAGGTGAGGTTGGTGGCTGTTAGGCACCTAGACTGTCCTCTGAACCTCACCTGGCATCGGAGCATCTGGATCCTGCCTCGTGGGGCCAGCACAGGAATGGCCTTTGTGGAAAGGACAGCAGAAGCAGTCATTTTTTAGTGCTCTTGACTGCTCAGTCTGCCTTCAAAGTCTCCTAAATCCTTGATCTTCAGGGCAGTTCTGACTGCAAAAGCCCTCCCCAGACCATTGTTCCACAGTGATCTGTGAATTGCCTAATTCTGTGTTCTGCATGCATTAGAAGTTTAGAAATGTGGGGATTGCTCTGATCCAAAGCTGTTGAAACCTTTGGAACATTCCTCATTAGTTTACCAGATGGGAATGTGACTGTAGCTGTACATGGAAAATCTGAATGTTCTCTGCCAAGGCAGTGAAGATTGGCTTGGTGTCCAAAAACCTTCTCGGTTCCCTTCTCGAGCTTTTCCCACCATCATTGAGGAAAAAGGTGGGAAGGACCAGTGGAATTGGAAATGTATTGCATTTTCCAGGTGCTTCCTTTTGACATTTTAGACTCCTCCCTTAGCAAAGCAGATCTGCCCCTATAGCTAGCAACAATTTGGTGGGAGAATTTCTGGAATGTGAAATTTGGGGTTTAAATCTGCATGTGTACACAGCAGCTCCCAGGCTCCATCCAGAAGGTCCTGTTCTTCCTGATGTATCCTGCAGAAAATCCCAGGCTGTTTGTGCAACTATAATTAATCAAGGTGGATGACTTGATTATTTTTTAATACAATATTCACCAGTGTCTTTAGGGAGGACAGCGGTTAGTGGAACTTCATTCCCCCGTGCATCTTTGTTTTGTGGTTGATAATTATTTTTAAACTGCCCACGATGCTGTGAGTTCAGGTGATTGTGCCTTTTTTTGTGGTTGTCAAAATGTCAATTTTAATGAAAGTCTCTACAGACAGGCTGTACCTAAGTGATTTAAGCCTTGAGGCTAAGCCGCCTGCTGATAGCATTTTCAGATGAGTCGGAAAGGCTTGTGTTTCCCTCTCTCTCTCTCTCTCTCTCTCTCTCTCTTTAATATATTTTTAGTTGGTTAGAATGTCTTCATCAAAATTAGTTATTGAAGATTGCTTTTTTGTTTTTTTTTTTCCTGTCTTTTAAAGGCTAAGCTGCTGCTTGTCAGCTGATCACAGAGCTGCTTGGAATTCAGCTGCTTGCATTGCAGTCACATTGGGGAAAAAGGCAGTTCCAGCGTAATAACAATAATTGAAAATTAATAGTAGATTAAATTAATACGTAATTAGAAAACACTAATGCTTCTCGCGAACAAAGGCTGATCCCTATAGGAGCTTTATGAATTGAAGAGGAAAAGTATATGATGTTTTCCTGAGCCCCGTCTTTATTCTGGCTTGTGGATCATTAAAGCAATTATAATTTCACAGAGGTTTGATCTGGAATTGATTTCTTTGTGATGATTCAATTCAGAAGCTTGCTTCCTTCAGGGTGGAAGATGACAGAAGATGAAGTATATAAATCCCTGGTGCTGTTCACAGGCGCCCATGAAAGCTGGCACCTGGCCAGTGAGGATTCACCACAAGGAATAGTCTTCCTTTGACCTCATGGCTGGAATGTGAGATATTTTAGGGCTTAATTAGAAAATATTGGTCAATATTGGCTTTCTGCCAGGCTGAGTTGGAAGAGGACATGGACAGGGCGCAGGATTGGATCAGATACTGCTCCCTCGTGATCAGAGGATGCTGACGGTATGAATTTTGCAGTTTTGTGTTAACAGAATCACAGAATGGTTGAGGTTGGAAGGGACCTTTAGAGATCACCTAGTCCATCCCCTGCTCCAGCAAGGACACCCAGAGCAGGGGCACAGGGTGGCATCCAGGCGGATTGGGAGATCTCCAGAGAAGGAGCCCCCACAGCCTCTCTGGGCAGCTTGTGCCAGGGCTCTGGCACCCTCATGGCAAAGAAGTTCTTCCTCATATGGAGGTGGAACAGCCTGGATTTCAGCTTGCACCCGTTACCCTTTGTCCTATCACTGGCTGCCACCACTGAGAAGAGTTTGACCCCATTCTCTCTACATTCTCCCCTCAGGTACTTACACATATTGATCAGATCCCTCTCAGTTTTCTCTTCTACAGGCTAAACTGGGCCAGCTCACTTAGTCTTTCTCATAAGATAGCTGTTCCAGTCCCTTCATCATCTTTTGTTGGTCCACGCTGGACCCTCTCTAGCAGCTCCATGTCCCTCTTGTCCTGGGGAGCCCAGAGCTGCCCCCAACACCCCAGGTGCCTCCCCAGAACTGAGCAGAGGGGCAGGATCCCCTCCTCACTCTGCTGGCAATGCTCCTCCTGCTGCAGCCAGGAGCCCTTTGGCCTTGTTGGCCACAAGAGCCCGTTGCTGCCTCGTGGGCAACTTGGTGTCACCCATGACTCCCAAATTCCTCTCCATGGAGTTGTTTTCCAGCAGGTCAACCCCTGATCTGTGCTGGTGCCTGGGGTTATTCCTGCCCAGGTGTAGGACCCTGCACTTGTCCTTGTTGAACCTCATGAGGCTCCTCTCTGCCCAACTCTCTACATCCTGTCCAGGTCCCTCTGAATGGCAGCGCAGCCCTGGGGAGTGTTGGTCACTGCACTCCACTTGGAATCGTCCGCAAACTTGCTCAGGGTGCACTCAGTCCCCTTGTTCAAGTCACTGATGAACAAGCTGGACAGTACCTGGCCCAATACTGATCCCTGGGGGACACCACTGGCCACAGGTGTCCAACTAGTCCCACCCCATTTATCCGGACCCTCTGAGCACTGCTGACCAGACAGTTCTCAGTCCTCAGAGCCCTCCACTGTTAGCACGAAGGCTCTGAGGAGGTGGCGCTTGACAAAGCTGTCCTTTCTGCATAACAAGTTTCCAGATCGGCGGATGGAGGTGGTCAGTTGGGAGGGGAGAGGGATGCCAGTGGAGAGGCTCCAGGTGGAACAGGATGTCTGTAGCATGGACATGGTCTTCGGGAGCTGTCTGAAGATGTGAGTGAAAGAGGGCTAGCTGACTTTGATTGCTCTTGTTGTCCCACTGCTAATCTCTGCTCTCCTACCCACCTCTCCTGTCCTCTTGTGATCCTACACAGGTCAGAGATTCCTCCTTCCAGCTGTACCTCTGTCATTTAAAGGTGTTCAAGTATGTGGGCATATGATGGCCGCAGTCATGGGCAGCATAGTTGCATATAGGGGCTGCGACTGGGCTTGTGTAGAGGAAGCAGCACTGAGTTTGGGTGCTTATTTTATTTTATTTTATTTTATTTTATTTTA
>JAUBNY010000450.1:198560-209022 GCA_032275445.1 Crypturellus soui | reverse complement strand
ACCATCTAACTCCTGCTCTTGTATTTTAACAAGGCAGAAAAGACATGAAGGCACAAAGTTTCTTTAATTTTCATGTGGGCACAAATCAGACAGCACCTACTATTAAATCTATACTGCATAAAGGAGCTCGATCCAATAGGAAAAGAGTCTGGCTTGTACAACTATTACTCTGCGACAGCCAAAAAACCTTCTTCAGTTGCAGTCTAAGGCCCAACGATGGTCAAAATGTGGCTTTGGAGTTAAAACTCAGAAGTTTTGCATTCAAGATGTCAGAGCACCAGGGCACAAACTGTTGCAGGCTGATGCTAAGAACTACAATTTGCAAATGAGTTGCAACAAGTTGTGCACCTCAAGCTCATTTAATAGCACTGGGTTTGAACGACTCTTTGGAAGTCCTGTCCTTAATCTCAGTTCTATTTTCCCTGCTATAATAAGGGATAATTAGTAATCATCAACTTCACAGGAGGGCTTCATATTTTAATTCATTAACACAGGGAAAGTAATCCCAGATTTGCAAGTTAAAGGCATAGGGAGGAGAGCAAAGAGGCAGTTTTGAGTGGTTTTCTCTTTTGGGAGCATGCAAACCAATCCTCCTGCTTTTTTAAAGCAAAAGTATAAACAAAATAAAATCCCTAATTTAAACAATTATGACACTATTCTTTCTAATCAAAGGCAAGTAAGACTTTGCAAGCTCTTCTTTTCCAAAATGCCATCAAGAACTCTTCCAAGAGGATTTCCATGGCAGCATTATTGTCTAACTGTATATAGAGCCACACTGATGGAAACAACAATAAATGTGGAAATGTGGAAAATAAAAGGCTTTTCATATGTATAAAACTGCTATGAATGGTAGTGAAATTACTGCAGTGCTTCTTGGAATATGAACTACAGTTGGGCGAAAGGCAGACTTGGAAGTGCTTTCCATATCCCTAGTATAAATAACTGCCTGTACTATTACCAACAAGCATGATGTTTCCAGAGGACTAGAAGTTTTTGTAATGTATTTTTCCACTAATGCATTGACTAATCTGAACTTGCTGCTCCTTCCAACTATCCCCTTCATAGGTGCTGCAAACTCTCTGTGGGTTCAGAAAATAAGACCTCGTATCAGCAAGCTGGTGGCCGTCACCTACCTTAACGTGCTGCATCAACTGCTGTTTCTGCATATACACGAGCTGACACTGTGGGCACTTAAACACTCCCACTAGCAGCTTGTTGGTATTCTGCTGAAAGTGCTCCTGCAGCAGCTTCTTCTTGTTAAAGACAGTCTCGCAAGAGCATTTGTAGATCACCCTGGAGAAATTAAGAGAGGAAAAAAAAAGTAAACTCTCTCTTCATTATTTTTCTCAAGACGACAGTGGAAAGAGTTATCTCAGCAATTTTGCGCTTCTGTTGAGCTCTGCCTTCTTGGTTTACTGTCAGCACGCACCCACATGGACCACTGAACCACTAGCTTGGTTGGGAAGAACAGCAGAGTGCCTCAGGCACCTACCACAGTTTTCCAAAAATAAGTTTGCTTAGATGTATCTGCATAACTACCTGCGTGCGTGAAGGTAAGCGTAGATATGTGGGAGCAGCTTCAAAGCACACTAACTACATATTATTTCCCATCTGAGCTTTCCATAGCCTTAAGGCACACATTTTCAGTCCAAGCTCAAGGCTTGGAAGGGGAAGATATGGAGTGGAAAAGGAAAGGCGGTTTTCTCTAGCGATTTGGTGGTGCGTGGTATAACTCTCCTCTTCCTTTGGAGTGCCAGATTTAACAGTTATCCTGGAGTTATTTACCAAGAGGTGCCACTTAGGCTCCTGATGGACAAAGAAGCAATGGTCAAGATGCCTTTTTTGCACACCTGGACCTCTCTCCTACCCAAGAAGACTGTGTTCTTATTAAGGAGAGTGGGTCACATTTAGGGATGAATTTATGTCTGTACACAAAGCAGCAGCTCTTCTTCTGTCATAAAGACAGCAACTAATAATAATAAAAATAATAATAAAACCTGGGATAGAATTGGGGAATTCTGGAGCTACTCAGCAAAGGGTAAGCAAGAAGCTCCAGATAATTGCAAAATACTTACTGAGTAGTCTTGTGAGGCTCCGTGGGGTGCTGGCTGGTCATGTGAGCTGTGGTGCTGTCTGCTGACTTGAAGGCCATCGGGCAAAAAGAACACTTGTGGAAGACTTCGCAGTGTTTCTCGTGAATGTGCACTTTCAGCATGGCTAAGGTCATAAAGACAACTCCACAGTGGATGCACCTGGAAGACACACGGAAGGAAGAGCTGAAGGACCTGTGCTCCCAAGAAACACACGCAGCTGGAGAGCACCGCAGTGGGAGGCACCACAAGGAGGTGGGTTCCCTTTCAGGCACTTCAATGGCAATGTCTCAGCAAGGAGAAATATGATATAGGAATTCAGAAGCTGGACACATCTCACAACTACATGACAGTGACATTCAAAAAGAACTATAAAAGAAGGCGTCAGAGCTTCAAATAACACAGAAAAAATAAAAAGAGGTTTGGTAGTTTGGTAAAAAGGCAGTCCCTCTATCTGTGAAATGCAATTCAAGTTACGAGTGAAGAACTCAAAAAGCAAAAGTAGCTGTTGAGCTCTATGAGTAGTAAGAGGCAGCAAAAAGGGCAGTTATTCCCCAGCACAAAACAAAACTGAAATAGAAAGAGCACTAGAAGAACATTCAGCAATATGATTGCTCCTCTCATACTACACTAAGCAAGAAGAAATAATATCAGAAGTAGCAAACATAGTAAAAACCGTTACAGAAACACCCACAGAATTGATTAAGCTCATTAAAATCATGAGGACAGAGGTGTTTGACTGCGCGGTGCTTGGCTTGGCAGTTGCGGGGATGCTCCTGGAGGGAAGGAAGTGAGGAAGAAGAGCTTGCAGAGGTGCTGGATGGAGCCAAAGGACTCTTCTGTGCAGCTGAGCCCAAAATCTCAGCCCCAGGGCAGGAACTCTGGTCATGCAGCCCTGCCCGGCCTGCCGCTCCTCTCAAAACACTTCGGGAGAGGCCTCCACTTGATACTCCCTAAGAGAGCAACAAGTGACAGCCCTACTATATTTAGCTTTACTCTCCCTTCCAAACATCCACCTGACTCTTGAGCTTATTAAGGAAACCACAAACAAACACTAGGAGGGCACATGAGGACGGAGGTACCTGGCCTCGCCTGGCTTGGCTCGTGCCAGCTGAAGGGTTTGCCACCCTGAGCGGGTCATACAGGTCCACCTGGGAACCACAGCAGCTCTTTCGGTTGTTCCCAAGTAGCTTCCAGCAAAATGACTTACAACAGACCCCTGCTTAAGCCAACGCAGCGCGTGTTGATTGTTATAATGAACGAGCTCTACCAGGAGGAGCTTGGCAGGTCCACGGGAGAGGACAGTGCTACGTGGACACAAGAGACAAATGAGGGCTAATTTCACCCAGAGAGCCAAACCCAGGCTAATTTCACCCAGGGAGTCCGGGGTTAAGCTGCTTTATAAATACAACATTTCTGTCCTGGTTCTGAGGTTTCCCATGTACTGACAGCATTACAAGCACCGGAGCTCTCAGCGGCGCTGCGGCAGCCGGTGCAGCACCAGCTCTGTCCCAGATGGGACCCCAGCAACTGGAAGAGCGCCAAACCTGTATCAAAAACAAACAAAGCCACCAGATTATCCCTCCATCCAAATGAGCCAACTGACAGAGCGGAGGAAA
This sequence comes from Crypturellus soui, assembly GCA_032275445.1. NCBI lineage: Eukaryota > Metazoa > Chordata > Aves > Tinamiformes > Tinamidae > Crypturellus > Crypturellus soui. Next base: position 205,313 of record JAUBNY010000450.1, on the reverse strand, counting down.
CAGCTCGGGGCTTTGAAGCTGCACTTCAAAAGACCTCCATGCAGGGGCCAGCCCAAGCTATCCAAACCCTCTCCCCCTAAATACAGGCAGAAATGCCATTTTCTTAAATTTAGAAAGAAAATCAGTGTCACCAACAGCTGTTGTTGTCTTCCAAAAAGCACGAAAATACTCTACTGGGGTAGTTGTGCTTCAAACCTGCCCCTCAGTCACACAAGCTGCAGAAAGAGACTTCTGTTATAGTGACAACCAGGAATTGTGTCCCTACAGGAGATTAAACTTCCAAGTATAAATGGAAGAACAAATACTGATTTGGACAATAAGATCTAGCCATTACACCCAGGAATATCTGTCTGGATTCTTCAGCAAACACTCACCGAATTAACAAGAGATGTCTCTGCATTACACTGGGCTTTGGTAAGTACTAAAGATCTTATACAGAATTAGCGATGGAATAACTCCTAACTCCGGGTCAAGTTGATTTAATTTACAGTAAAGGAGAAGTTTAAACAAAAGCCTCTTCCTAAGTAAGTGCTTCAGTGCCAAAAGGACAAACTTTGATAAAGTAAGCTCATTAGAGGAGCAGAGTGGATGGAGGATCTCTGAGGCTTGCCGTGTAATTTCTGCAAATAAGAAATTCTGATTATCATCCAGAAAAAACATCCCAAGCACAGGCGAATACATAGTTCACAAGAGAAGATACTAGGATGGCCACAGGGCAAGGAGGAGTAGGGGAAAAGCCTTGGAAAGGGTCCCACAAGAAGAGATAAAGCTACAAGATGTTGTCTTAACCTTCTAAATATTTCTTCTTTACACCATCACGTCCTGGCCGCTGAGAAGGCTCCCCAGAGCAAGGAAACATATGTCACGCAGTGCCACGTCAGTGGGGAGAGCTGGAAGGTGTCGGAGTTTCTTGGAAAAGGGTGTGGAGGTGACATTTGGAGTTGCATGGAAAAGCAGCATTCAGAGCAGGCTTCTTCCTTCTGATGAACCTTTCCCCTCCTCTTCAGTGTAATCACTAGCTATGACTGGACCAAATTAAAACAATCCCACTCCAAACTCAGCTGGGTTACTTGAGATGTTAGCAGGAAAGGAAACAAAGAATGGACTCATCAAAAACAAAACAAAGCAAATCCAAGCTCAGAAATTCAAGAAATATAGGGATATGGGGAGAAGCAGCAAAAGTCAAGCTGATCCTGTGAAGGATTTCAAGGGACTCCCAGGCTTTTCACTTCTGCAAGAAGCAAAAGTAAAAGCAAAGTACTAAAGTCTCTATGTGGTAACAAGGCAGATGCCATGGATTATCTAGAGCTGGTTCTGCAACTGAAATATTTCATCTGCTTTCAACAACAGCATCAATTTCAACCCCAGAGCAATGAAGAACAAGAAGGATGGCCCAGCTGCAGGCATTCACCTGCCTGGTGGATTCAGCTTCTGCAGGTGACTTGGAGCGGAGAGTTAGAGAGAAGTTAAAGAAACGTAACTTCTGGAGAAGCTAGCTGAAGCTTAAGAATTCCCTGAGCATCATCCTTGAGTTCTGTCTCGCTTCAGATCTTCATTAATGACCTTGGCACAGAAAGCAGAGACTCACTAATGACATCTGCAGATGGATCAAAGCTAGCATTACTGACAAGGCTGAAGCCATCATCAAGATATTACTGTAATACAGCTGGAATGAATAATATTTTTTTTAATGAAAATCATCCACTTAGGAATAGGCACCAATCTCTGCTGTAAACTGGATCCCATCAACTGGAAAGAGAGGAGAAAGGACTTTTTTGTTCCCCCAGCCTTCCTTCTCTCTCAAATTAATTCAACAGCATTGATATTGGTTATGCTAAGTCCAATGGACTTAGTTTTGTTGTAGGTTATGCCTCCCTGCAATCAGACCCCGTGTAAAAAGAAAAGTCTGTATATAATTAAATGCAGAATCATTTTAATATATGCCTCTTTGTGGTTGAAAAACAAAGCCTTTGAAAACTTGAATGTGATTTTAGAATAAACCACAAAGGGGAGGCTTCATGAATCTGCAGCCAGTCTAGAAGAACAAGCCAAACAGAAGATACTGCCCTATTCCCTTTAAATTTCAGAGTTAAATATTTAATAGTAACGAGAGAAAAATAACAGGACTTTAAGGACAACCAAAACATCTCGGTATCCATTGTCCATCTCCCAAGGAAATCATCCGTATCATCTGGCAAGGTTTGTAGGGAAACGTAATAACATATTTTATTAAAGCAATCGATTCTGTTGAGGAAAGGGCAACACATACACACCACTGCAACCAAAACTTTCAGAGCCTCCTTCCATTTGTGTCAGATCTTGACAAGTGTTTGGAGATTTTTAGGGTCACACAAGAAAATAATCTATGGCCTATTTGTGAAGGCACACATCCCTCAGTCCATTAGGACTGACATAAATGTAAGGGCAAACTGGAAAGAGATGTAGAGGATTGAGAGCTGCAATCTTCTCCTGTAAATATCAACTCTGAGATGACTGTCTGCAATGAGAACTTCACCCAAACCAGCAAACATGTTCTGACTTCAAGCTAGTTCAAAATCATTTCTGGTCTGAGACAACTCCTCTTAACTCATTCACTATTTCCCTGTTCCAAAGACGTTTTGCCACCCAGAAAAAACACATCCTGTGTCGCATCCTCTCTCCAGCCGTCAGCAGAGAGGTGCACAGGTTTCCCCAATATTTATGCGAGTTTCTCATTTGCCCTTGCACACTTGGAGCTTCTGGAGCAGCACCAACCTGAATCCGACTTTGCGGGAGTAATGCAGGCAGTTCTCCTTGACGTGGGTTTGGAAGTAGGCGGAGCGGCACACGGCCCCGCACTCCGGGCAGCAGTAGGGAGACTTGTGAGCGTGGATCCTCTGATGAGCACAGTAACTGCACTGGTTAGGGAGCATCATCTGGCACACTTGACACGTCTGATGGAAGAAAGAAACAAATAACAAATTAGTTGTTTGTTCCACGCCTGCTTGTCAACCGCCTCAAATTCAGCCTAGAAAACCCTGAAGTTTAGAGAAAACCCCATCATCTTCCACCCTGCTGCTACAAAGCCCTGCAGCTTCATGGCTTTTTCCCAAAAGAACTGAAGAACTTTTATAACTAGCTATATCAGACGACGACATCCGTTCTTAAACTGTGGCCTCTGTGATTTGTGTTTTTTTCCACCTAAAAAAGGGAAAACAAAACCTTTTGCCTCTGCTCAGAAAACCCTCTGCTTAGTCACTGCATTCATCTTAGCAGTAAAGCCTTTGAGCAGGATAGTGCTTGTCCCCTTGACAACTCAACTGAGAAGAGCATCACAAGTGCAACACTTACCAGGAAGACGGTTTTGCCAAAGGAGCATCATTTACTTTGTACCTACAGTTTATTTTTTTAGAGCTCTCAAACCTTGGCTCCCTTCTGCTGACATCGTAACACTTCTGTATTCCTCCAAAACCCTGGAGCAGCTATTAGTGTGCAAGCAGGATGTATTTTACCTAATTCCTAAGCAGCAACATAGCAGTAGTAGACACCTGCCCTCCGGCCTTGAGCTGAACCTCTCTTCCGACATCAATTTACCCATGCAAAATTGTTCTTCTCCTCCCAGCTCTACGTTGTGCACGAATAGCAGCTAACTGCTCATTAAGGCTTATCACACCAGGTAATTTAATTGCGTCCTTTGTTCAGCACCGCTGAAAAAAAGGCTACAGGGCTGATTACATCAGAGGCAGCGCAAAACTGTACCCGAGGGCACGTTCATGCAGCCCAGGGAAGCCTCTACCGCAGCACGTGTGCCCACGGAGTCCCCCGGACCAAACTAAGGCAGGGAGACTGAAGCACCAGAGGGGAAACTGGTGCCAGCAGCCCCTAAATCTGGCAAAATCCTAATACCACTTCCAGGCTGATTTGGGTTTCTGCACTGTCGTTATTCCAGCTGTCAGCTCTAGGATGCTCCTCTATGTAAATCCTGGGGGGAAAGTATCAGGGAACACTGCAGGTAGCAGAAGGTGTCATTTATATTAAGAGCCAAAGCTGTGACCCATGTGAAAAGTTTCATGGGAAAATAAGAAAGAAAAAGAAAAGAAAAAGGAAAGAGAGAGAAAGAGAGAAAAATAAAAAGTGAGAGAAAGAGAGAGAGAGAAAGAAGAGACTTGCAGCTGAATAAATTGCCAACAAGTCCAAAGCTTCAAGGACACTCGTTACAAGTGGGAGTTTAAGAACAGAAAATATTTAAGGAAAGAGATAGCGGGGTAGAAGGAAGCCCGACGCCACCCTCCCTGCAACCCACACACCTTAAAGAAAACCATTTCCAATAAACTCCGGAGTGGTTCAGCACTTCCCCAAGGGGAAATCCCTACCAAGACAGGGGCTGAACCTGTGAAATACAAAGGGGTTTGGTGGCCCCAGGAGAGCTCTGCTCTCGTTAAGAGCAAATTACTGCTCAGTGGGACCTCCTGTTGTCCAAACCTGTCCTGGATAGCAGTTGCAAGAAGAAATCTGTGCCCTGGGAAACCTGGGGCAGCTTTAATGCTTTTTAATTTTTTTTTAATTTCTTTTTAATTGGGTTTCAGTTTACAGCCAGGATTTTTAGCCTCCCTAGCAAACCATGCCCAAGGCTCTCCCAGTGCTCTGGCAGCTGGCACACCCCAAACATCTGGACAGTCCCCACTGCATCACGTGGGAAACTCAGTGGGGACAAAACACGCTCGGATGGAGCAGAAGGAAGACGGGGAGATGCCTGGCAAGAGGCATTGAAACTAATAGTTATCTCCTGCAGGCTCTGCACGAGCTGGATGCCTGCCAGGGAGTGCATAGAGCCGATACGGGAATAAAAAGGCAGGCTGAGCGAGGATAAGGCTAAATGAATTTATTGTGTCTGCATCCGCCGCGGAAGGAGCTGGACGGGTTCCCACACGGCCACCGCACTCTGTGGGGAACGCGGAGTCCAGCGAGAAGAGAGAGAAGTGAATGAAACCCTCAAGCTTCAGCTCTGATGGTCCCACGGAAGGGAGGTCCTGGAGCATATGGACCTAATGATGACTCACAAGGGCAAATTAAAACTGGTCTCAAAACTGAGACCAGCCTGTTTAACCACTGCTAATTCTGTGCTTGGGAAGAGTCAACACAAGGTCTCCAGGCCTCCTTCACAGAGCGAGCCAAGCTCTCCCCAACAGTCAAAAAAAATCCATGCAGAAATAAGATTTGACCTACAGTAGCTCAGACATCTACCTGGACGTCCCAGAGGGTTTTGACAACACCCTTTGTCAGAAGCTTTTAAGGAAATTAACCCGACTCTGCCTGGATGAAGGTCCCCAGGGAGGTTCTGCTGAGATTTGGGATCTTCTAAGTTTCCACAACACATCCAGGCAAAGGCAACGGAGCAGGGAAGGGGCTGGGATACTTGGGTAGCTCAGGGCATGACAGCTGGAGGACGGCCCCCAAGAAGTGGGAGAAAACAGAAGTATGAGGAGATCAGGCAATAAAAGAGAAAGAGAGAGGGCAAAAAAAAAGAAACGGACTGAGAGTTTGATTCTTCTTCTCATCTTTTTCCACCCCCATCACCTGCAAACAACAATGCCACAAATCCAGGCCCCTCATGCCCAGAGACGTCAAGGCAGGAGCAGACGGGCAGATGGATCCAGGCACCTATTAAAGCTTCATCATGGAGCCTCAGTGGCTTTTTCTTTTGCAACTTGTCCGCTTTGTGCAAGGAATCCTTAACTTGCTTCCAGCTGTCACATTTTTATCTCTTTCTCTAGTTTTCCATGACTTTTTCAAAGAAAGCTGGCAGCAATGTGAGACATTCATTAGGCAGTTATTTCTAAAGCCTGTTACCAGGATATTGAGTTGTGTAATGTCTGTGTTTTTTTTTTTTTTTCAAATACTCCCGTTAACCTACGCTTTAATCAAGAGTTATTTATTGCAAGTTTTCATTACTTCCCATTTGCCTGTAACATTTCATCTCAGTTGTTCCTCCAGAAGTCACATTCACACACACAAGAATGTTCAGAAGCTCACTCATCGCCGAATACTTAATTTTATTCCCATTTCTCCTTATTAGCTTCTTCAGAAGGGTTGGAAAAAAATAATCACTGGAGTATATAAAAATAAATTAAAAAATAGTATTACTAAACACAGCCCTGTGGTCTTTGAAGTGTTTGCAAGTTGGGAAATTCATAGCTCACAATCCTTTGCTGAAAAAGGCCCATGTAAAGGCAGCACCAGTGGCTTTTCTGTTCATTTTTCAATGAAACAACTGCCTAAATGACTCTGTGGCAATCAGGATCTAAGGATTACACGGAAAGTAAAGATCACAAAGTCAGAGCAAGTCCCTTTCTCATACACCAGCCCTGCTGCTGAATTCCTGCAGCAAACTTACTTGCTTGGATAAAGTCCGTAACTCTCTAGGGCCTGATTCTCATGAACATACAAACAAAACCTCAAAGCAGAACAGGAGGGTGCTAAAAGTCTCCTCACTTCCAATAGGCAGCTATTCCAAAGGGAATTGAACTTGTCCCAGGTCAAGAAACTGGGCATCCCTTTTGGGTCCCCATTCTAGCTGCAGAGGTTTAACAGCCTCGATGGAAGTTCACATCCATTTAGAGGTGTCCTCAGATACAATGTGCCCGAAATTATCATGTACCTGCCACTGAAAATGCAGAAACAGACTATCTTTAAAGCATGATATCTGAGCTACAAGACAAAAAGAGGAGTTTATAATAAGGCTAGCAACTTAAAAGGAATATAAGGATTCAGAGT
>JAUBNY010000450.1:166337-178148 GCA_032275445.1 Crypturellus soui | reverse complement strand
AAACTGCCTCCAGGAAACCTCCACAGCTTGCAGACAGGCTGAGGGTTCGTGTTGCACTTGCTGATTTCCAGGGGAAGGAGCTGAAGTGGCTTAACTGGGCTAATGTCAGACGGAAGAGGAATAAATAGGCCCTTGCATTGCCTCAGCAAGTGGTAAGTACCCATCACTCGAGGCACTTCAGAGCCTGACAAAGCATGAAGACCACTCTGAGGGATCAATCTTGTTGTGCCTTTCAAGAATCTTCTCTTCTGCTTTTCCTCCCGGCTCATACTTTTCAGTACGTGCTCGTTCTTGGTGTTCTCTTGCACTATCAGCAGGATGATCCCAGTTCAGTGCCAAGGCTGGACCCTCCAGATGAAATCTCACCTGTCAGGCTCAGTTGTTAGCTTTGACTTTGCTATTTCACAAGCCACAGGCTCTTCACTCAAGGCCTAGGTGCACGAAAGATCCGAAGACACGTGTGCATGCAAAGTGCCCTGAAGCTCTGCAGAAATCCAAGTCCATGCTGCTGGCTGCCTCCAGTACTGCTGCATGGAGCGGGCTGGGTCTTGGCCCCGGGGGACGACTGTTAATCACCTTCTTGTGATGTTGTCCAAGGTGTCTCGCTGGTTTGCAGGAGATGGAGGCCACAGGCACCTCGTGGAGTGGGTGTCAAGGGAGATCCCACCAGTGACACAGATGGGACAGGCAACTGCAGGCACCTGGAGAGGCTGCAGCGGGTCTCAGCAGTGCTGGGAGTGAACTGAGTGGCTCCCGAGAAGATGGTCCCCAAACTGAACACATTGCTTTAGTAATTAAGTATCAGGTTTTCTCTAATTAACACGGATGCCAGGGAGACTTTTGAAGGATATACAGGAAGTGAAAGCATCAGATTAATTCTGCAGCAGTGGGGTTTGGGGACCAGCATAATGAATGATGGTATCCGTTTAGTAGTAGCCGTGATGGTCTGAGGATATAACTTGGCAAGGGCTGAAGAGAGCTCATGGATTTCATTACACCAGTTTTGAGCAGAGCAGAGAGACAAACTCCCGTGGTGAACCTGCCCTGCTTATCCCATACCTCGGGAACTGGGGCCTCTCCAGAAAAAACATTAAACAAATACCACAAATATTGGAAAAAAGAACTGTTCTGCGAAGACTCTTCCCTCGCCTCAAATGCCACAAACTGATCATCCAAAATAAACTCCCAGGGAGCAGCAGTTGTGTAGAAGCGCGCCAAGCTGGAGCACCACGTGCAAATCCTGGCCATGCGTCTCCACAGACGCAGCTCCCTGCCCATCACCGTGGCGTCGGGCACCGCTGTGCATCCCGCACCGGGAAACCCTCCCGCCTGGGCTGGAACCGCTCTGGCAGCCCTGGTCAGCAGTGAGAGGACTGACCTCCTGCTCCTCTGCTACCATCTCTCACCTACCTCCCTGGTACATTCCTCAAGGGATGAAGTTACAAAGTAACCTCAAAAGATGCAATTACAAAATTGCAAAGATGGAATTACAGCAAGAGGAATTACAATCTGTACATCCACTGAACACCAGAGAGATGCCAGTTTTCTCGGGCCTTTTGAAAGGGCAGGCCGTTTCTTTTTCGCTTTGTCCTCTAGAAGCTAAAGACATAATCCCAGCTGTCCTAGCTGATGCGTCCTTCTGTCCATCAGGAACCATCCCTCGTTCCTCTCAGATTATTAGATGTATTAACACAGTCAAGCTGTACTGAGTAGAACCATGTGGGGAGAAGGGCATGGAACAGGCAACAACCTAACAGTCCCACAACCTCTTTTCCATCTCAGGGTATCTCCCAGGGGATCCCTATATTCCCTTAGTTCTTTACCTTCAGCAGGTGATCCTTGTTAACCTCTAATGATTGGCCTCAGAAAATCCTTTAATCCATCAAATAGTCAGATCAAGTAATCAGCTCATTATTTTCATCCCTGGCCAACCTTTCCTCTTGTGCTTCCATATTGCCATTCCAAAGGCATCTTCCTTTCCTTCCCTCTTCCCATTTATGCCAGTTGAGATAACAAAAGAAATATGGGGGAAAAGACACAAATCCCCATCCTGCTGCTCTGGACAACCCCAAGTGTTTCTGCCCACACTCTCCCTCTGTGCTGCCAATGGTGGGAATAACACAGAGCAATGGGAAGGTTTAGCCAGGGTGGGCAGGAAAGAGTCTCCTTGAGTTTGCCACCATTGTGGTTTTAGCGCTTCTGCAGGAAAAACAAACTTCTAGGACAGCATAAAAGGGCACGAGGCTGTGGCTAAACCAAAATTCACAGCTGTTTTTATAGGCTCCTAGAAGGACTTAGAGTTGGAAGGCCCCTCTGGAAGGCCCCTCGTCCTAGCAGCTCCTCAAAGCAAGGCTGCCCACGATGCTGACTCAACTTGCTCGGAGCCAGATGGTCTTGGGGCTTTTCACAACCCACCTTTAGCACCGCTCCCCTGGGTGCCTGGGGCTGTCTGGTAATGCTGAGGAAGAACTGGGTGCAAATCAAGGGGTGTCTGCAGAAGCCCAGCAACAAAAGTGAGAAGAAAACACGCGTTTGGAAGGCCTGGGTGTTCAGAGAGCAGGAGCAGTAGGGCTCCGTGGTTATTTCTGTAGCTGTCGCAGGTTCGTGAACTACTCTTCTTACTCAGCCTGTCGCTCCTGGTGGTGCGGTGAGGGCCTGTCTAGACTGGCGGCTGCAGACGCGGAGGGCAGCGCGCGACTTGCTCATTGCAGGACCCAGGCGTGCTCATGCGTGCATCCTGGGACCGGCACGTGAGCCTTGCAAAGGGGAAACCAGAACGAGCCCCCGGGCTGTGCACGGGGCCTCGGCTTGGACACACGACTGCATCTGCCCAGATACGGCCATGCAAAACACAGCAGGGCGCGTACCCAGGCGCATCTTGACCCACAGGGTGAATCCTTGCCCGAGCTGCAGAGCTTTCCAGCACAGCGGCTCTCCTCCCGCTCTCTAATGTGACAGCGTGAATGTATCCGCCTTCCCCGGGAAGGATCCCCCCATTAAGCAGCCCCAGGACCCTGCAAGTGAGTACTTGAGAAAAGGCCTCAGATACCTGCAGATAAAAGTAGTCATTAAAAAGGCATAAACAAAGGGCACTGCAATTGTTTTGCTACATCTCCAGGTTGAGAGGAGGCTGAAATAACCTTTATATAATCCCATTAGCATTTCCAGGGAAAACAACGGCATTTTAGGAGGCAGAAAAATGTATTTTCTTATCATCCAGAAAGGCCAAAGGTATTTATCTGATTTAATATTTTATAATTGATATTAAGCAACACAGAAGAATGAGGCAGGCCGGCTGGAGACGGTAGCAGCCCTGCGGTGACATGGCAGGAACTGCCCTCTGCTCTCCCAATAATGTGTCATACGAGGGCCTGGTCAGGAGCCAGCTCTGGGCACAATGGCCCTTCTCCGTGGTCTCTCCATGGAAAAGGGCCTTCTGTCCAGCTCCACTGGGGTAGGACCCTGGATGCAAAGGCTCCTCTGTTCTCAAAGACATCGTTACTTGACAGCTATTTCAGCATCACATCTCTGGAGGAGTTGATGCTTGAGCTGTCGCAATCCAAGGGACTGAAACTCATCCTCGGTCTACCTGGGATCTTCTGTCCTTCCTCACTGGGCAACGTGCCAGCACAGCCCGGCCCTGCCTGCCTGATGTCCACGTTCTTATGTGGTGGGAAGGGCGAGCTGAAAAGGAAAGCTGGGGAGGAGAGACAGCTGAGGGTGTGAGAGGATGGAGGAGAACAGGGGAAGGGCGTAGGGGTTGGGAGCCCAGAATCGCAATGCTCAGTAGGGTATAGGCAGCCAACAGACGTGTGAGCGCTCATCAGGTCTCTGCATGGTGCTGGCTCTGTGCCCAGGGCAGCAGCAGGTTGGGACCAGCACTCCTATAGGTGCATGAACCTCCTCCTTCTATAGGTGCATGGTGTGGGCCCTGCGCTCGGGTGGTCATGAGCTGTTGGGTACCCATTTAGCTGTCCTATGTGGCCGCATCCCATGAGAACACCCGCAGCCAGCACCGTCCTTGAAGCGGAGAGGCTGCAGTGGGTGCAGTGAAACCCCACAACAACCAACTGTGACTGTGCAACACTCAGGTAAGTATCTCACATCTTTCATCTCCAGTAGAGAATGGTAATGGGGAGGTTATTCTTTGTAAAATTCTGGAAAGTCATCGCTGAAATCTCTCGCTTGCCTCTTCCATCTGTTTATTTTTACCACTTAATAACACGTCTGTCTCGTCAAGTGTTCTTGACATCATGGCAAGAAAATCCAACTCAGCAGACAGCTTTATCAAAGAGACATTAGCTCTTCGTTACTCTGTGACACCACATCAGTGCTCTTTGTGTTTATGAAGTCTAGTCTGTGATTTCAAAGCGTGTCTTCATCTCTTATGGATAGGTGATATGACCAGGATATTTGAAATTGTTGATTATTATGCAAAAGGTTATCCAAACTGTGGAGATAAAGACACCACTTCAAGCTCTTCAAGAAGTCTCATTTGCTCATGATGTGCTTTTCTCCTTGCTGCCACATGATGTCATGGACCTAATTTCAAGTGATTAGTAACAATGGTGAAACAGCTATCGAAATAACCTTTGACAGAGGAGCAGAAACCTGGGGCCGTTTGAGGAGGATCTGCTTTCAGTGATTTCTCATCACAAATGCAGTAACAGGCTGCCTGCTTCACCGGGACTCAAAACCTGCTTCTGTCTCTGCTTTCAGGAGGAGCTGTGGAGGGGTCGCTGGTCTGAATGTCCCTCAACAGCGTTCATCCACTTTTTAATTTGGGCAACCTTGTGTTTATTGCCTTCACAGGGGATGGCTTCAGTCACCCTTTTTATTTACAGGTATTCTCCTGGTTTCAGCACTGAATAATCTGCTTGCTGGGGAAGCCTGGAATCCGAACTGCCTTACATTTTTAGAAGGGTTGTTTCACCGTATTTCCCTCATTTTCTAAACCTGCCCTGAGATTTTCTTTTTAAAAGTTTCAGAGCCAGTGGAGCTGTTTGCATTTTGCTTGGGGAACAGGAATATTTCACCGAAAACAGAGTCTTACATCCTTCAACCTGCTTGCTGTTCAGAATCATTCAGAATATGTAGTCTTCTGGGCATATAATTTGGTAGCAGAATGACAGAAGTGTCATCTGGAAGGGACCTACTCCAACCTCCTGCTCGAAGCAGAACTGTGGTCAGCCCTAGGAGAGGGGAGAGCACATCCATGGGTGTCAGCATGAGTGAATCACGATGGATGAAGAAGTCTGTGCCACCAGCCCTGGGCAGCACGGCCTGGATTTAATAATCCAAGAGCTTCTTGCTAATCCTGAGTCCAGTATATTCGATTATCACCTCATGTGTGGTCCTGTTATGCCTATAGGAGGTAGACTGCCACTTCCTTGTATTCTAGTATTTTCAGGAATGATTCTCAGCTAATGACCGCATTTTAGAAAAAGAGAAATTGAGTAGATAAGATCAAGAGATCATCTTGCTCCATCCACGTCTGCAGGAGAGAACCTGCCCATTGGGAAGTTCCTTCCTCCACTAGGATGGAATGGCCAACTAACCTTTCCTGGCTCTACGTGAAGCTACTTCCAAAAACTAGGGAAAAAGGCCGAAAAAGCCATTCTGGAGTCCTGCAGGTCCTGAGTCTTGCAGTTCTTCCCTTGCACATGTCCTTCCATTACAAGCTATCCAGCTCTAAACCAATTAGGTGCAGCAAGAAGTTGCTGTTCTGTAATGAAGGGAAGCTCACAAGGCTGCAATTCACGTGCCGCTCTGGTAGGAAAGGCCAGAAAACGGCATGAGATGGCATGGAAAAATTCACATCAAATTTGACAGCTACAAGTAACTGTAAATAGCATCTATAGTGGGAGGTGGCAAGCAAGCAGATCTGGAAGACAACACAACTACCTCTGCCTTGTAATGTGAAGTAGGGAATGCAGGCTCTGTGTTAATTTGAGGATGGCATTTCTGTCCATCTGTTGCACACACTAGACTGATAAGGAAGAAAATGTGTTTATGCACTGAAGGAGAATGGAAATGCTCATAGACATCCATCAGTGGGTCCCGATCCTTCTGTAGCTGGAGCTCTGATGAGTCTGATGGAGAGAGCTCTTGCACAGTGCCAGCAGAAGCAGCTACGTGTTCAGAGAGGGGCTACATAAACCAAGAAAATCCTATTTTCTGCCCTGCTTTCATGCCGGCGCATGGCAGTAATGCCCCAATGGTATTTGAACACCCACAATGATTTAGCTGATGTCTCAACTGCCCAGAGTTGCCAGAAAGATCCTCCGGACACACGGACACCTGCAGAGCAGGTGCTAAGGAAGGCTCAGAGCCACTGCACATCCCACATTCATCTGGATGAAGAAAGATGTTGGTCAACAGTGAAGCTCCCCATCCCTCAGCAACAGCTCCGGGTGGCAGCAGGAGCCACGGCCCATGGGTTAGAGCAGCTGGTGTCATCTGCCTCCATAGCAGGGTCTCAGCTGGCCCACCACTTCAGTAAATGTACAAAAAGGCATGGAGGTCACCTTGAAATGGTTGGGGCTGGAGACAGAACTGGAAAAGACACAGCTGGGGGGATAGATGCAGCCAGGTGAGAAAGGGAATCAGCTAAGGGAACTGCCATGGGAACTGTGGGGGTCAGTGGCAGCCACCGCTCTCCCCATCCTCGGGCTCTGGGCTACAATCAGGATACGCAGAGGAGGGGAGTCCTGGCAGCACCCGTGTTCGCTGCCATTCGTGAAGGGCCAAGGAGGGTTACAAAGGTGGTAACGACAGGAGAATGCAAGGGGTGAGTGGGAGAGTGTTGAGACTACCCGGCCAAGCTGCAGTCCAGCTCTGCGACGCGACTTGGTGCCCTGTTTCCTCCTCGCGTGATCCTGAACTCCAGTATCTCATGGTCACCCCAGCCAAGGCTGCCCCCAACCTTCACATCTCCACGGGCCCTTCTTTGGTCATTAGCACAAGCATCACAGCTCAAAAACACCAATAGTGTTTTGTTCGAAGAAAAAGTAAAAAGGAGAAAGAGGAAAAAGAAAAAAAGAGAAAGAAAAAAGGAAAAAGCAGCAGCTTTGCTCTGAGTAAGCTCAGCATTCACATGGGATGCCATTTGCCATGATTACATGAACTGGAAATGTGTTTTGCCCCAACAGCTATAGGGAGCTGCATATAAATCCTTCAAATCCGTTCCAATCCCGTTCTCTGAGGCAGTGAGCAAGGAGACTCTCAGCACCTCCCAGCTGCTTGCACAGCAATCCCCACCGGTCTATTCTTAAGTTTCTACCAGTGCTGACTTGATCTTTGGTTCTCAATTAGATTGTTTACCTCTGTTTTACTTTCTCCACCAGTTAGTCTCATTTAATCTACTTTGGGAGTGGTGGGGGGAGCTTGACTTTTTTCCTAGGTGACTTCTAGCCTTCAGTTACATGGGAGCCCCCCCTCAACACAGCAAGGAACGCAAAAGCCTCCTCTGTTCACTTGGGAAAGGCTTCCCAAGTGAACAAGTGCTTACAAAGCACTTGTAGGATGGTTTAGCTGGAAGTGGCATTTCGTATTTTTCCATGGAGTAGACAGTCTCCCCTGTAGACTGATACACAAACACCTGAGATACAAACATCTTTGCTGCTGACAGAGAACCATAACGCAGAAAATGCTCCACCCAGCCCTCATTTAGGCCAAGACAGGAGGCAGAACCTGCTCTCCCCACCCTGCCATCCTTGACATCACTAGAAGCTCTTGATCTCCAAGTTCCTCCCTTCACAAAATCACATCTGGAAGGGACCCCTGGACCTCTGTGGTCCAACATCTTGCCTCAAGCAGGGCCAAATTAAATCAGGTCACCCGTATCTCCAGTCCAGAGCTGACCACCTCCAAGCACAGAGATCCCACAGCTCACTGGGATCACTGGTCCCTCTCCTACCACCTGCCAGCCCTCCTTACCCTTGCAGGGTAATCAGCTGGTGCTACGCCAAAACCTTTATTAAACAAGTATTACAGAATCAGGCTGGGGCCACTGCACCTACTCAGGTTGTCTTTTGGTCCCTGCTCACCTGTGGCTCTCTCCGGACAGCTGGTTCTGCATGAAACGTAGGACCTGAGGTTGCCCAAGGGGAACGCACACATTTGGACACTTTGAAGAAATAAAAAGTACTAATAAATTCTTTGAGGTTCTCTTTTCTCCATCCTGTCCTCTCCATGCTTAGGAGGTTCTGTATCTGACAGGAACTCAGGATCACATCGGATTTCACACCCTTTTGTGACTGTAACACGCTAGAAGAGGCAGGTGGAAGCATGAACCAGGAGCTACTGCTGATGGAAAACCAGCCTGTGTTGTAAACATGCATTCAACAGGACACCTCAATCCTTTCCCTGGCAAGGAGGAAATGATAAACCCATTCTTTAGAAATACATAAACACATAATTTAACATTTGCTTTTACACAGGCAGGACTTGCAAGGAAAGAAAACCACCTGGGGAGAAGCTTATACATTCACATGTTATCTTGCTCACTCGTCAGCTCCTTGCATCACTTGTGCAAGTGTGATGAGAGGCAGCAGTTGTGTTTGGGTTTCTGGACTGCGTCCCTGCTGTAGCACAGGCCTGTAGTGTTTACGGGTGCCCTACCTCACTGTGTTTAATGCTGGATTGTTTTCCTCCAGGCACTCGCTTAGCAAATCTCCAAAACATCAATCAATGCCCTTGACTATACGCAATATTAGGTTTTGTCTGGAAATGTTATGACTTGAAGGGTGGCCCTGTCTTCTGCTAGACATGACAATTACTCCTCCACATTCCCAACAGCGCAGAACGTTTTGCAGGACAGAGGTTATTTCCAGTGGGCTTCAGCCCTGCGAGTTGCACATGGGAGAGGCCTTTCCAAAAGCAGCCTCAGCCACCTGCAACAGCCGGATCTGGCCAGCATGATTGCTGAGGCTTAAGGCACCCGATGACTTCTGTCATATTTAGCACTGGAATAACTACTGCCTTTTCAAAAGACGGTCCCCAGGTTGGTCCCAACAGTCTGCAGGTGTCAGGGACAGTCCTGCCCTGGGCCCGCCTGGAGCAGCGCCGTGCAGAGCTCGGCCAAGTTGCTCTCGTCGTTCTCTTCTGGCTCACTGCACGAGTTGGAGGGGTTGCTGTGTGGCAAACTATGCTCCGAGCCTGTCCTCAGAGGTGCCCTGGGGCCTGCGCTCGGCGTGGACGTGTCCCTGAGACACAGGCTGCCTGTGGGCACTGGAGTCTGTTGGTAGTTTGGCTGGGCAGAATTTCTGTGGCTGAACAACTGGGCTACCAGAGACTTCTGGAGGATTTTTTGCAGGGTTTCACAAGTCCTCTGCTTTGTGCTTAGCTGGGTGTAATGCAAATCCAACTGCAGGAGCACGTCTGTCTGGAGGAGGAGAGCAAAGAACATCGAGTGAATCAGAGAACAAGAGTTAAAGCAGAACCATTTTTTTTTCTCTTTTTCTACAACCACTGCCAAGAAGTTGCAGGCTCGGCTGGCTGTTCTGCAGGCTCACAGCCCCATGCTGTGGTGTGCTGGTGCAATGCTGCTGCCAGAGGAAATGAGCTCTAATACATATTCATGAGGGTTGTGGCCCCACGGCAGTTTCTGCATTTCAGGACTCTCGAGATGCCTGGTCAGGACGCTGCTGCAGGGGAGCAGGAGTGGAGACTGCGCCCAGGAAACCTGCACCCACGTGAGGAGCACGGGGATGTCCATCCTGGCCAAAGCATGAGAGAGATGGGTACGCAGGGGAGGGATACGAACCACTTAAATAAAATGTGCATCACACATTACAAACTGTTAGTTTAAAATAGCAAGTGCTCTGTGGGAATCCCTTCTCAGTCTAGTGCTATTTTAGACACCACAAAGCTGGTGAAGAAATCAGAAGGAACATGTTAATGGCAGCCAAATTCCTGAACACAATTCCCTAGTACAGGGCTGTGCTCAAGATACCTGGCTGTACAAAGCAGGGATATGGAAAAAGGAGCAGGAGGAGAGATCTTCCCTCCATGTCTAGTGCACAATGCAGGTCCAGATCCCATGTGGGTATTTAAAAGCAATGCTGGATGCTTGGAAAGGGTCTAGGAACAAGCAAGGACTGGAAGAATTGCCCTACATTAAGACACTTAAGGTACTCAGCAAACTGAGCTTGTTTCAAGCAGATTCAGGCAGCAGCTTGATTGTTTGGTGCAAGACCATGCAGAGCAGAGGCTTCACTCATGCACATCAACAGCTTGCCAGACCCAGATAAGAGGAAAAAATCAAACAAGAAACAAGCTATGCACTGCTGCTTAGGGAATGATACCCTTTGGAAGAGACAAGCTGCAGGACTAGTGATTCTGCCTCTTCTGCAGTACTTAAATATAGTCTGAGTGTTTTTTGAAATCCTTCTTGCTCTCGGTTCAGGCAAGGAAGGCAGTGCTGGTAGTAGCACCTTGGTAGAAGGGCAGGGTGAACCAGCAGAAAAAGGCAGGTGTTTGCGCCTCAGAGATGCCCAGGCCCTCAGAGCATCCCCCCTACAACACAGAAGGGTCTCAGCCCAGTTTCTGGTTACCTGCTGTATGCAGTCCAGGGATACCAGAGAGGGCAAACGAGGTTTGAGCAGGCAGGGACAGGGAGTAACAGTTACCAGGAGGTGTAAAGGAAATGCAGAGATTCCCACACAGCAGCTTTTTACCTGAATTCTCTGCAGTCCGCTGAGCTGGAATGCACAGTCCTGTTCCTCTTGCTTGTAAACAGAGGCGAGCAGAGACTCCACTTGGTTTGGGTGGCTGTCCTGCAGGATGGTCACATCTTGCTTCTCCTGGATTAGAAAAACAAGAGCAAACACATCACGCTTTCAGCAGCCGCCTCTCGAACAGACTGCATCGTGTTTGGGATCTGAGCCCTCCAGGATGGGCGACAAGCTGGGGCTCGTTATCCACCGGCCCCTTGCACATGACAGTGGTGCTGCCAGCCGGCTCTGCTGGCTGCTCCAACTTGCTCCCGACAGCCTGGTCTGGCCAGCCCAAGGATGTCTGTGGCCATAGGAACCGAGTGGCCCAGATGGGCTCCCTGTGGCCCTGCATAAAGCTGGGATCTGCAGGTCAGCAGCATCCCCGCCATAAGGCTGGTTGGGGTACACACTGCATCATCGCTCCCCAGCTGCTCTGGCGGGTCCACAGGAGCAAGCTGCAGAAACAGCATTATCTCCATTTCTCTGAACTCAGAAAACTTGTAACCAGAAACACAATGAGAAACCGCAGAAAGATCTTCCAGAAAATATCGGGGCAGTGAATGGACTTGGCAGAAAGGGGACTAGCTGTGCTGGCATGGGAGGATGGGGTCGCCCTGTTGATTCAGGTGGTCTCACCCTGGTTTCTTTGACAGGTCTGAACTGGGAAACCAGGGGAGACAGAGCGCAATGCAGAGCGGTTTCTGCCAACAACTACTGCCCTCGCCTGCTCTCTGCTTCCTACGCCCGCCAGCCTCTGCAGCCCTGCTCCAGGCTCTCCTCAGCTCTTTGCATCAGAGCGTTTGCTGTGATCAACCTGTGTTCCTCAGCCCGCACTGCCAGCTGTCCCCCAAGGGGAAAAACTGGTGACTTCTGGAGCTAGAGGTGGTGTCTGAGCTTTCAGCAGCCTTTGGCAGACTCTCCATCCAATCCAAGTGAATCCAATTTCATTTTGAACCTTGCTAGATTTGTACTATTCTGCTACCAAGAAAGCAATCTATCCAGTCCATGGTCCGAAGTCATGCCCATGGTCACCCTCACCGGTCCCATCCCTGCCAACATCCACTCTCTGATGCCATATCGCTCTCCAGAGCTG
>JAUBNY010000450.1:106087-121431 GCA_032275445.1 Crypturellus soui | reverse complement strand
CAAATCTAGAGGACTGTGTGCGCTTTGGGGTTGGCAGCCCTCTATGACTGACAGAAGCGCAGGACACGATAATTTATCTGAGCCTATGTCCCCAGCCCGATCTATCTGCAGTGAAGTAAGTCCAAACACATAAGAGGAGAGGACCAGAAGTGGAGACAGGAGAGAAAACCAAATGGCACATGGGGAAGATGTTTGGTATGTGCTGCTCTTGCTCCTTCAAAGACCTTCTGAATCAACCAAAATCAGAGGTACTTCTTCCTGATGAGTCTTTGCTCCCTGTCCTGCTACAGGACCTTCTTCATGAGAGTAGATGCAGGCTGGGTTTGGCCATTGCTGCAGGTCACCAGTGCCTCTACCTGGCACCAGGAGAGTCTTCATTGTGGAGATTAAAATCTGTAGGTGGGCAACTGCGGGTTAGTCAGTGCCCTGTCCCTGCCTTCTCTGAACCTGTGAGCCGTTGGGTCTGGACATTTTGTATATTCCTGAATAGCCACTGCTGGATCGTTTCCAATCCAGCCACTGTTCCCACAGTCCGCCGGGACATTTGGGCTAGCAGGGAGACGTTGGAGCTGGAGGAGCCAGATTCCCTCATCCCACAGTGCATCAAGTCGGTAGGGGCATTAGCAAGTAATAAGGTTCAGGTTCCTACCTTGGACTTTGAACACATTAATTTAAGTTTGGGGTATGACGTGACCGTCGAAACTTGTATCCCGTGTCGTTAGGATTAGCTTGGCTCTACCAAGAGCCCTGTCTGAGGTACAGAAGTGAGTGGTGGACTGCTTGCTCGAGCTGTTTTCAACCTGACAAACAGGCGACTTTTATTCTGAGTAAGAGCCGCTGTCAGGGAGATCCGAGACCTGTGGTTAGCATGGGGCATCCTGGTGATCCACCACCACCTGTGCCGGGGGAGGACGTGTCTGTATGCCCGGCAGGCTTGCCAAGAAGTCACACATATCATGATGTCATTCTCCTGAAAAGGCAGGTGACATCTGTTGTCAAGTGACATTTGCAGGACACGGAACTGGCTGTGATGCAATCAAGGTTGTTCCTGGTCAATGGAAACTTTGGGATCAGCTTACAGACTGACACTTAGGGAAATGTTGTTAGCTCCATGGAGGGCTGAATGCCTGTTTTCTAACCTTAGGCTTAATCTCATCAAAACATGCCTCTTCATATAAAAGTGACAGTGCGCTCACCTTCTGCTTGCAGCCAGTGTCACAGGAGACGATCTCATGATTCACTGTCCTCTGTTCAGGAATGAAGGGCTGAGATGTTTTCCCTCAAAAATAGCCCTATTCCTAGTAGTGATAAAAGATTTGGACAAGTGCATCTTGTTTCCACTCACAACACTTCTCTGATGTGTGATTTAAAGAATGGAATGAGCCCAGAATAACATATATCCTCTTCTGCCAATGTGTTTCCTTTTATTATTGATCCCTGCAAGACCAAACTCGCTAGGTTGTTGGCTGTAATGGTGTTCCACGCGCTGACATCCTGCTTCCTCTCCAGGATACCCGCAGCCAGAAGTGACCTGGTACAAGGATGATGAAGAGATGGACCGTTACTGTGGTTTACCCAAGTATGAGATTTTCCGTCATGGAAATCGCCACACGCTGCAGCTATATAAGTGAGTAAAAAAGCTGAGGAGTAGTAGATTTGCCAATGGGAGCTTTTAGCCTGTTTTCCTTGCCTGGAGAAGTTGGCTGCCTGCAATGTTCTCCTCTGGGGCCTCCCCATTGCCACGTTCCCAGTTGTCCCTTCCCCTTCTGCTCTTTGCTCAGATGACTCCTGACATCACATCAGTAGGAGATCCGTTATTGCATCCAAGAATGGCTCTCACTCTGGAAGCAAGAGTGGAAGAGAGACAGCGGTGATGAGACAGGACGAGAATGCTAGGGCTGAGAGAAAGCAAGAGAAGGGAAAGCAGTGTCTGGACCCAGATGATGATCCAGGAGAACAGGCAAGATGAGGACAAAAGCAGTCCATAAGAGTGAGCCTCAGAAAGTCCCAGTCACAGTCCATCTGTGAGCATCAGAAAGGCTGAAAGAGGGGAAAGGAACTGCAAATGAGTCCCACATTCCTTGAGCACCTCTCCTAGCTTTCACCTCGACTGCAAGTCAGGGGCCTCCTTTATGCAGACAAGACCAGCAGCTGCTTCTGACGCAGAACGAAGGCTGTGTTTCTGGTGAACTGAGCACGCAGTATCCCCACCCAGCAAAGACCTGTTGTAGTTTGTGTCCTGGATTTTGGAGGTGGGAGAAAGATGCCACTCTCTGAAGGTGCAGGATATTGGTATCGCTAAGTCCTGTGAGCCCTACAAGTCTGGTTTGGGCTTTCCTGCTGTGCTCCAGGTTTCTGTGAGAGCCCAAGTCACCTGCTGCAGCAGCAGGGAGATCCTTGGGCCCGGAGTCCTTCGCGGGCGAAGGTGGAAGCCGTGTGCATGTGTCTGTGGAGCCGGATGGGAAGCCTTTGGCCTGACAGCAGGTTGTAGCAAAAACAGAAATGTAAGAATCAACCTTAGGCAGTGGGAAGCTGAGAGGAGAAAGTCTTAGAGAGGGATGTGGCTGATGATGGTGGGAACGGTTGGTGCTTGTTGTTCTTCTTTCATCACAGCCCTCTGCTGTCAGATTTACAGCCTGGGGGGAACTGAGCGCTGATTTACATCCGTCTTACTTATCTGCTAGTGCTGAGAACAAGCGGAGGCCGGACAGGGAGGCCTGTCGCAGCCACAGGTCTCCAGCTCTCCTGCAGGCACCTCAGGGCAACACCTTCATTTGCCAGCCCCTCTCTAGCAAGAAGAGGGAAAACATGCGTGTGCAGCTGCAGTGCCCTGGGGGGAAAAGGTTGGTCTCATGCAGAGCTTTTTGGTTTCCAGGTGCAGAGAGGAAGACGCAGGCATTTACCAGGCCTCGGCTAGAAATCACAAAGGCATCGTGTCGTGCTCCGGGGTGCTGGAAGTGGGAACCATGACGGAGTTCAAAATCCATCAGAAGTGGTTTGCCAAAATTAAGAGAAAAGCCGAGGAGAAACTGCGAGAGATAGAACAGGGCAAGAAACGTGGGAAAGAAAATGTGGAAGTGGAGAAGTTGCAGAGGATGAGCCCAGATCGGCTCCAGAGAAAACGGAGGCTGACTCGGGATCTGAGTTTCCGGTCAGGAACCTCCTCGTGGGAGAAAGAGGATGTGGCCAAAGTGCACGTTGCTGATTCTCAGTCCAGATTGCGCGAGGATATTGCTGAGTCAAAGCAGCCGTCAGTGAATGCAATGAGTGGCTTTTCAAACAAACTGATAACACCTTTGAAAGCAGAAGTGACCGCCAATGGAGATGTCTCTCTGGAAAGTGGGGAGGAGAATGGGAACAGCTTTCTTGCATACATCTATGAGACAGTGGAGGACCTGAAAGCTAAACCCACAGCCAAAGACTCTGCTGCTAAAAAGAAAAAGAAGGTGGTGGAACCTCCAGCAGCAAAACAGGAAGCTTCAAAGAAGGAAGAAAGTGGAAGAGAGAAGGGGAGCCCCTCCACAAACCCAAGGTTTGCCCCTCCTGTCCCCTTGCGTAGGAGTGCACGTTTGAGGGTAGCAAGTGATCAAGAGGTGGAAAATATTCCAAAAATCAAAGAACCTGGAAAACCTATGAATGCGGACACTAAAACTAAAGTGAATCAACGGGATTTGCCACCTCCCAAGGGTGAGATGCACTTCTCTTTGAAAGAGATGTATTTCAATAATCAGCTGAAACCCACGGTGGGGATGGAGGAGTCGGGAGCTACGGAAGAGGCTATGAACGAGGCTGTGCTGCAGCCCGGCGGCACCAGCAGACAGGCAGAGAGTATTTCACCTGCTTCAGAAGTGCCGAAGGCAGGACATGCCTCATCCGAGGGACAGGAGGGCCAGCAGGAAGAACTGAAGTCAGAGGGAAACAAAGCTGCTGATCCACAGGTAACTGGGCCAGGTAGTAGCCAAGAGAGGGGTTGCGCCAAGCGAATATTAGTGCCAGCTGTTTGCGTTGGTTGTGCTCCTCAAGGAAGCTGCTGCTGAGACTTAGGAGATCTCCCCTGCCAAAAGCATCCCACCCCAAAAGGCTTGTTGGGCTTTGTGCGCTCAAATAGCAGAGCTTCCAAATGGACACCCCATCTCGGAATAAATGTCAAATGAGGTAGAGAGGGGAGCTGCACATCAGGGCCCTTCAGCTGGACAGCTGGTCTCCGAGCGGCCCGGGGGGTGCCGTAAGCCCTCCCGTTTAATCCACAGGCTGACCTCATGCAAAATGTTTCCAAATCAGTTAAGCAGCGGGCGCTGAATGGCTATTTATAGCTGGGGGGGCGGATGCCTGATGCGTGCGCCGTGCAGCGAGACTGATGACATCTGTTCAGATTAGCGTCTGAGCCTGCGCTTGAGCCCGCTGCGTTTAACGAGCCCCCTGTGCAAATGAGTGCCCCGTGCCAGGTGTCCACGTGAGCGCTGCTAGGCAGGGCTCTCGATTCTGTTTACAGTTCGACATGTATACAGTAGATCTGGGCGACTGCTGCTGCTGCTGCTTTTTCTTTTTTGGCTCTTCAACCATTGGAAAAAGGCTGCTGCAAGACGTGCTGTGGGGATGCAGAGCCAGAGTGCTGCACCTGCTCCTGACTCTCACTGCATCTTTTCATCAATGTCTATTTTTGTCCCTTAACCTGAAGCTTTTTCCATAAAAATACAAGGCTGGAAGCTAGCGGTCTAGTATTTTTTATGTCCTCCTTGCCCCTTCTTTTTGCTTTTTTTTTTCCTTTTGGTTAATGACCCCTGTTGTGATGAAGGATTCTCCAAGTCCGACTAGCATGTGTGGACAGATGTGACATTTGAACAGTGGTAGGTTTCTTTCCATAAAGACCAAAGCTGTCAGTGGAGCATTCAGGGCACAGCACATCTCTCTTGGGGATTGCTCCCTCGGCAGGTGAAACGATACTTGAGAGTGGGAAAACATCCACAGCGTGAGAGGGGGGACTGTAAGGTGAAAGAATTTCTGCAGTGAAAACATTTCCTCCTCTAGATTTCTTTCTAGCTGTGCAGCCATAGGTAGGTGCAGCAATTATTGGTAAGCAACCTACCATGTTTTACAGTAAACCAAGTGTGTCTGGGTGCTGGGCTCACTGCAGTGCAGCACTCCGAGCCCATCTTTAATGTGACCCATCAGCATCACCCATGGCAGCGTAAATTCTCTCTGAGCACACCAGACTATGCAAAAGGAATTTGTCCCCCCTTCTCTTTCTCTTGTGTTTTCATGACACTTGCTGTTCAGAAATCCAGGGCTTATTGGTATACAGTAGCTAGGCTAGGGCTGCCATTCCAAAGCCTGGAGCCTGTATGAAGATATTTTCCTCATAGAATAACCATTCACAGAGGGAAATGGGAACTTAGTTATCATGCCTTGTTGCAGACAAAAGTAATACTATTGGAGTGCTTTAGCTTTTTAGGTGATGCTGAGAGGACTTGGGCATATGTATCACCCAGTTTTTTCAAAGCTGGCATTTGAGAATATTTACACCTTTCAGTACAAGGTTTGCTCAGCTTTTTCTTCTTTAAACTTTTTCCTCAACTGGAAAGGCCATAGCCTTACTGTTGCCCTGGCTTTTGTACCTTGTGTTCAGGACTTCTCTTTTGATCCATTGTGGAAGGTCTCTGCAATATGCTGGGGTCTAAACTTCCTCACACACAGGGGCACATAGGGGCACAGCTGGGTTTGGATCAAGATCATTCTTGACGTATGTCTTCCACAAATTGGAAATTGATATTTTTATTCTAATTCTTTACGCCCCTAATCTGGTTGTTTTGCACTTACTTAAGGACAGGCACCGTGTCCCAGAAACCTTTACTGAATAAACTTTAGTTCCTTCACCCATACTAAGCAAATTTGCCTTGATCCCAAAGTCCTCTTCAGTTCAGGATACGTTCTCATTGAGTCTCACTGTCCCCTAGGAATGACTTTTTGTGTAGAGCCGCCCCTGTGAACTGCCAGCCTGTTCGGTTTTCTCTTCTTTGGGTGCTGTGGTGCTAAGCTGCTCTTCTCTGGACAGAGGGGCCTGGACCTGGACATACCCTTAGGCTGGGCTGTGTCCACCCCGTCCCTTTCCATGACACTGAAGGCCAAATACTGTGAACTCCCCCTGGGGGTTATCCTTGTGCAAAACCTCCCTTTCTGCCACATTCCTCCATCCATCAGGGCTTACTGAGAGTCTAGCATTATCTTTCCTGTTTTTTCCTAAGCACTTGAGCTAAGCTTATGTGTCGGGAAAGTAGAAAGTCTAAGGGGCACAGCCTACCTACCCCAAGGACTCCAATGCGATTGTCCTGGTGCGATTGTCCTAATGTTGCTATCTGAGCATCCCTCAAGTACGGTATGTCTGACTGGTATCACTGCCTCCCCTGAGACTTGCCCTGCAAAAATAGATAGTGCCCCTTGGCTGAACGATTTCACCTGATCTCCTCAGGATGAAGCTCAGCCGCCGCGGTGGGCAGCTTGTTGAAATGTCTCCTGGGGCACAGCTGTAGTCGGAAACATTTGAGCTTCCAGAATGTCAAAGAAATGGGATGGTTGAATAGCACAGATAATGTCACGGTGTACAGTTTCGCTATAAATCATTTGGGCAGCCTCATCTAGAGACGGTGTGACATGCGGGTCGCACCATCTCAAGATGAAGATTGCAGATACAGGCTAGGGGGACATCCAAGCCTTGAAAAAAGAGCAGGAAAATTATACAAGGCCTCAGCAGTGGCTGGTGAAAATAGGGAAAGTTTTGCTGCTTGAAATGGAGTTACATTGAAGAGGATCAGATTGAAAGTGGTTGAAGATTTTAGGGAAGCAGAGCAGCCTGCCCTGTTGTGCACAACCAAGATGTTGCACAGCAGAATTGGAGCCGATTAAATGAAAAACTGTTTTATGCCATGTGACAGCAGGCTATGGGATGCACCACCATGAATGCTGGCGAAGCCATGAGGGTCTCAAAGGTACATGAATGTTGAAGATGCCAAGTTAGAATAATTGCTGCTTCAGATTCAGAGAGGCCAAGCGCTGTGGTGTGGTATAGAGGAACCATAAGCACAGCTACGTGGAGGTGGGCAGGAGTGTTCATTTTCCATTTTCACTTTATTTTTTCACTAGGTTGCGGTAACAGTGGGAGCACAGCCTGCTAGTGACTTAGAGCATCCAGTGTCTAGTCCAGCAGTAGACGCTGGTGAGCAAGTCGGCACATGCGAGGAGTTGAGGAAAGAGACACCCATCAGCCAGGAGACCAGAGAGTCTGCAAAAAGGACAAGCCCCAGGCTGAGGCCTCAGGAACCCCCCAGGCCACCGACACCCACTCCTGACCATGCAGAACCTATCGAAGAGCTCGCTGCCTCTTGGAAAGAAGCAGAAGGCCGTTCCCAGACTCTCGAAGGCAGAGAGACACAAGGACTGTCAAGTGAAGAGAACAAGAGCCAACTGGAAAGGGAGCCATTACTAAGTCAACCGAGTGCTTCAGTGCCTGGAGATGACGTTCCTCTTGAGCAAAGTGCCCATCTGATGGAAATAAAACATGAGGAGAGCAAAGAGGCAGCAGCAGCGCTGCCTGGGAGCCAGCACCAGGCAGGGGCCCAAGAGAGCTGGGCAGCAGCAGAGCCATCTCCAGAGCCGTCTCCCGAGGCTGCCGCTGGGGAGGTGGGAGGGATGCCCATGGGGCTTCAGGAGACTGAAATGCCAGCTCCCATTTCAATCCTAGCTCCCAAGGAAGAGCCGCTTCCTGCTCCTGCAGGAATGTTGGTGCTTCAGGAAGCACCAGCTGCACCGCAGAGCAGCTCTGAGGAAGAGGCTGCAGCAGGAGGAATCCCGACTGCAGCCCCGCTGCTGCCACATGTGAGCCGAGAAATGGAGATCCAAAAGGCAGAGGAATCTGCTTTGCAGAAGTTTCTGGTGAAGTCTTCAGAGGAGGAGAGCACCCAACCGGTGCCTGTGGAACCTCAGAGAAAGGAAGGAGGAGAGCAAAGAACTGCAGCTTCAAGCCAGGAGCCAGCAGCACCACCAGGTACTTCTGTAGGGGTCACTGAGGTCCAGCCACAAGCTCCGCTGGTTTTGCCAAGCCCCGAGAAACCTCAGCAGGCATCTTTGGAGGAGAAGATACAACACAAAAACCTTGTGACTTCCTTAAAGAACTACCTACTGCTGCTTTTGAAGATGTCAGATAGCAGTAAGGAGGTCAGGAAAGATGACGCTGACCCCCATGAAGAGGAGCAGCCTGCTGTGGAGGAAGCAGCGCTCCCAGAAATTGGCATTGCAGGTCTGAGCCCCCGAACCTCAAGGAGAGTTTTGGAGAAGGTAGAAAACAATCAGCTCTTCCAGACAGCAGAAAACTTACTTCTGACTCCCAGGACATCCAGGCGAATCACGGGTATGATCAATGAGGAGTTCATTACCAGCAAGGAGATGCTAGCCAGCAGGCCTGTGCCACCAAAGAGACGCCCCAGGGTGGCTCCTGAGGCGGAGGGGCCGCTCCAGCTCTCTGTGCCCTCTATCGTGGTGGGCGGGATGCCAGCAGCGGGAGCAGGACAGTCTCCCGATGCTCCTTTTGATTTGCACCCAGCGAGCCGTGAGAGAGAGAGCCATAGTGACCCTCTTGCGATGCTGCCTTGTGCCACCCCAGAGGAGCTCGCGTCTGGGGCGCGACGCAAAATATACCTGCCAAAACCCAAGCAGCCTGGGGACGAGGAGGATGCAAGCCCGGAGAGCCAAGGGCATATGAGAAGCCCTACTGTTTCCCCACGGCAATCCAGGAAGAATGCGGCCCTGTTGCAAACTCCTGTGCTGGCTCCGGGTCCTCCTGCAGAGCAGCGCTCACCAACCCTCATGAGAAAGATGGCCACGTTGGAGGTCCCTAAGCTCTATGAGGAGCCCATGGGCGACAGTAGCAGTGACCGTGAAGTCCCCGAAGATGCTAAGACAGAAGCACAACCAGCAGAGTCTAAAAAGGAAAGCAACCCATTTAAAGGTAAGAAAAGAGATAATTCCCAGTCTGGACCCTGAATAGCCAGATGAACTGTGCTGTAGAAGCATGTTTCTCTGTTACCTACAAAGGGATCTGTCCAACCAATGTGGTCTTCTGAACAGAGCCCTCTGTGATGGCCAACTGGGGCCATGTGAACTTGGTGCATTTGCAGGATTTTCAGTACCAGCCTTTGGCTGCTGGGAAGCCAGAAGTTTGCTGCAAATATTTGCAGAGTCAGATGTAGCTAGGTAAGGTGGACTAGAGAGAACTTCTGTCTGAAGTAAATGTTGCCTTCTACATTTCCTCTACATTCCTTTTTTTCTGCATTGCCTCTTACTGAGTCTAACTTAGTAGTTCCATGCTGCACTGCTAAATTAATTTCTACCACTTTTATCCCACTGTATTTATCCGAATAGAGATCTGAGACCTTTCTTGGGAAGGTAATGTCATACCAGGGTGTGCAATGTACATGTGGTACCTAAATCCTAAGCAGCAATGTTGGGGCTGGCTAGCTTGTCCCTGCAGCTGCAACCAGCACTGTGTATCTCACCGCCAGTCTCTTTGAACCCTTAGCTCCACAGGTGATTCGTAAGATCAGGGCAGAACAATTTTCTGATGCATCAGGAAACCTGAAACTTTGGTGCCAGTTCTTCAATATTTTGAGCGATTCCAAGCTGATGTGGTACAAGGACGAGATCCCTGTAGCAGAAACCCGGAGGAGGTAAGCTGCCAGCTCTGCTTTGCTTTAGTCTTTGTGTGCAGCCCTGGGTTCACATCTTGGGCCCTCATCTTTACTGGACTGAAGGTGCCTCTTCTGTTAAGGCTCCTTGACTGGCAAGGGAGCTCCTTGCATGCTCTTCTGTGAGCTCTGTAATCACAGAGCCTGGGGAGGGAGAGATTGCCTGGATAGGGAATGGCTGCCCTACTTATCCTGTTGATACTCCATCCAGAGTCTGTTTGTAGGCTGGGGGCTGATGCTTTGAATAGCAGAGCCCTGAGGTGGGCTGAGGTTGAACCCAAACCTTGGTGAGGTGGGGGAAGGTACTGCGTGCTCAGAGCCGGAGAGTTGGATATAAGCTGAAAACCGGGGCCCCTAGTGATACCCATGGAGGTATCTGTGCTGGGAGGGTCTGCTCGCTTCAAACAAGCAGACACATCCATACAAGCGACCCTGGTAAGTGTCAATGAAGCAAAACAAGCTCTGGCCATACGCTCTGTACCCTTAGGCTTGGAGAATATCCTCAAAGCTGGAAAGTGAAGGTCCTTTTCTCATCAGGCTTTGCTTCCTTTCTAGCCATTTTCCAGTGCTCCGGAGGCTGTGTGGTGCCTGCGGCAGTGCACTAGCCTCTGATGGGGCTGACATGATGCTCTGGTTTCTCGCAGTGCTGGTGACGAGGGCCAGGCAGCCTTGGCCATTGTGCAGGCATCCCTGAAGGACTGCGGGGTCTACCAGTGTGTGATAAGCAATGAGTACGGCACCGACTCTACCGATTTTCTGCTCAGTCCAGAAGGTGAGGAGCCCTTAGCAAGGTGGGCAGCTCTCCCAGGCTCTGGAGTGTCCAGTGGGGTGGCACAGAGAGCCACGGAAAGGGCTTGGTGTTGGGTCATGATTGGGGAGCTCAATGAGCCCCGTCTCCAAGGTGTGTGTCTAATGCCACCTCCTAGCAGCAAATCCCACTTTGGGATCATGTCTCCCTGGGGCAGTGTAGTGGCAGAGGGCACTGATTTGGGCTGCGGGGGCCTAGCTTTAGTCTCAGGGAGAAGGCAACCCTAGTGACTGTGGGGTGTGTGGTGACCCTGGGCAAGAGCCCTTTAAGGTAGCAAAACCAGATCTCAAGTACAGCAGGATCTGATGGCCAAGCCAGGCTTATCCTTACTAATTTATGAGAGATTCAGGACATTTTCTTTGTGATCCCTTCATGTGAAAGTGCAAAGAAGGGCCTTGGTGGCAGGGTGAGATCCCAACAGGACCCTGAATGCTCTTCTGCCTTGTGTCTCCTCCAGTGCTGTCAGGATTTATCTTGCGGGAAGAGATTGAAGGTAAGGGTGACCTGCTGACGCGCTGCGCGTGCTGCTGCAGCCACCACCTCTCGCTGTGTGGATGCAGGCAGCTCGGTGGCAGGGGCAGGATGCGCTCGCTGCATCTCTGCTCACCTGCTCTTCCCTCTACCAGTTGGTGAGGAGATCGAGATGACGCCGATGGTGTTTGCAAAAGGCTTGGCTGACTCGGGCTACTGGGGGGACAAGTTCTTTGGGCGCGTTGTGAGCGAGGACATGGAAGTGGGTGCCGGCTTCCTGCGCAAAGCCTGCCGCGCCAGGGCCATCTACGGCCTGGAGCCCGTCTTTGAGTCTGGCCGGACCTGCGTCATCAAAGTGCACAATTTCATTGTCTTTGGGACCAAGAATGAGAACAGCCTCATCGAGAAGAACTACGATATCACCATCCAGGTGGGCACGGTGGGCTGGCACCCTTGTGGGGCTCTGGGTGCCCTCCCCTTATCTCTTGCACTACTTCACTGCCTCACTGAGCCATAGTACTTGGCTCTGTTTCCTATTTATTTCCTTCAACTTTTCAAATGTTCTGGGTGGGCTGAGCCAGGTTGTTCCTCACTCCAGTTCTTTTCTCAGAGCAACACAGGGCTGCTTGTAGGATTCCTGTCACTTGTCCTTTGACTGCCAGGACAGGGACCAGACCAGTAGTGGTACCAAGGGACTTGGTAGGGAGTCCCGGGGAGACTTGGGCACTGGCTGCCTGCTTGGTGTGAAGCTCTGACTCTTCTGCTTGAATTCCCAGGAATGCAAAATTCAGAACTCCAGCCGAGAGTACTGCAAGATCTTTGCTGCAGAGACACGAACTGTTCCTGATTTTGGAGCAGTGCCTGAGTAAGTAGGATGCTGTGACTCTCTGTTGGCAGGATAGCAGGGCAAGGCAGCAGGATGGTGAGGAGGGCTCCCCGCAGGAACTGGAGCGATCCTGAGGGGTGGTGTGTTCTTCCCCCATCCTACAGGGCATCAAGCCCAAGGCAAGAGCCCAATGCCCAGACATGTTAAAGCCCCGGGAAATTGTGTTGGGGGGGGAAGAAGGATGCCAGGGACTGCCAAGTTGATATCTAACTCTGGCAGAGGTGGAGAAGGCCATGCTTGAAGGCATCTCCATCTGCTGAGGTGAGAGAGCTTGTCAGCTGGTGCTAACCCCAACCGCATGTTGCTTTGCAGGATAATTCCTCTGTATCTGATTTACCGACCGGCTAACAACATCCCTTATGCCACGGTGGAGGAGGATCTGGGGGGCCCCTGCGAGCAGTACTGTGTCACCGAGAGAGATGGCAGCCTGGTGGCAAGGGGCACCTCAGAGGTTGTGCTCAAGTGCTGCACCTTCCAGCACTGGGTCTACCAGTGGACAAATGGCAACATCCTCGTGACTGACATGGAAGGTAATGGGACCTGATTCCTGTGGCGAGGAGGAGGGAAAGCCCTTAGGCCTGTGTGCCATGAGCACGTCGTCCTTGCACCAGGGGCATTGGCCTTGTCTTTGGTACTGGTGCCCAGCATCCTTGTTTGAACATGCACTGGTTGTTCTGTCTTTCATTGCAGGGGTGGGATGGAAGGTGACCAACGTGAGGATAGCTACCAATCTGAAAGGGTAAGTGACCCTCCAGGCGCTGCCTCAGGGCAGCCCAGGCTGTCTGCTTCCTGTGTGTAGCACAAAAGAAACAGTGCTGTGGTGAGCACAGCCAGGCTCCGTCTTCACTAGCTCAGTAAGACCAGGCCTGGTGTCTCGAGTCCCTCCTGGCCCGCAGAGCTGCTGGTGCTGGAGAACCAGGCGAGCGGGAGGTCCTGTGAGAGCCAGGGCTGAGTGTGGCTGTATTGACAGGTACCAGGGCCTGAAGGAAAGCTGCTTCCCATCCCTGTTGGAGCAATTCGCAGCAACTCACCAGTGTAACCACTATTGTGCCATCCTGGGCCTGAAGACTTTGGAGCCAGCCAAGCCCAAGGGCTCCAAGAGCCCCTCCACGGGCAGGAAGTCTACCCAGTCCAGCCCCCAGCTTCCGAAGAAGGGCCTGTCGAGTCCCCAGGGCACCCGCAAGGCTTCTGTGAGCCCCAAGAGCTCCCGGAAAGGCGGAGAAACAGCGGAGGCCCAAGCAGCCTCCAAACACCGGGCCGGGGAGAACGGCAAGTCCGGCCACCCGCAGTAGCCAGAGCCGCCTCGGCTGGGACTCTCCACTCCGGCCCCGAGCCCACGGGACCCGCATGGCCCGTCGGGAAGGGGGAGACCGCAGCAGCATCCACTGCCGCCACTCGCCTCCCTCCAGCTCCTGCCCTGGCTCGTAGCGTTTGTGTTGTGTGTGCTGTGCTAGTGAAAGAGCGACCTGGCTGGATTCAGAGCTGGGGGCATTCACGGCGCCGGCCCTCAGCCACCGTCTCCGTTACCTCTTCAGTGTATGTGGAGCCCCCCTAACGTGGAGCCTGGGGGGCTGCGCAGCTCTGTGCGCTGGGGCCTGCCTGCCTCTCTAGACTGTCTCTTCAGCTTTCCTAAGCTCAGCACAGGTTAGTCCTTGCTCCCTGAGCTTTGCCTGTGCTGAGCTGATCCACAAGGCCCATGTACTGGCAGTGTCCCCACTGCTTGCCGAGGTGTGGGGCAGCCTCCCAGCACCTCTGTGCTCCCCCTGCGCGTGCCACTGCACATATCCCTCCTAGTGAAGACACCGCATCAAACCCTGCCAGCGCTCCGTGTCACAGCTCTGAAGGGCCGTGAAGGGCTGACACCGTTTGCCCCAGCAAAGCGCCAGAAAAGCCCACACTTGGTTTCAGCAGCGAGCTGCAGCTCTTGTGCTTCTTTTTTGCTGCTGTTTTGGGGATCCTGCCATGCGGAGGGCACTCATGTCAGCGCTGGTGGCTGATGGCGACAGGGGCTTGCACCCCTGCCCCGCTCTGCCTGCCCAGCTTCCTCCCGCACCCTGGGGCGGGCATCGTGAGGTCCCAGCACCCTTGCCAGGTGGATGCTGAGGCCAGGGATGCTGCCTGTGGGTGCCAGCCCTGCCCCCGCAAGGCTGCTCTACCTCACACAGGGCACCCGGGAGCTGGGGGAGGCCTGCCCTGCCTGCAAGGGCTGCTGCGGCACACGCGGCCACTCCAGCTCTCTGGGTCTTGCCACCCCTTGCCCGTTTGCCATATGGAAACCCTGCCCAGCCACATAACCCCAGCCGATCACCCTTGCTCAGCACCACCTCCGTAAGGCACCAGGCCATACCCCTGGGGAATGGTGGGCTGCCCCGCTCTGGGGCTTCAGCCTCTTGGCCCCGGCAGGAGGTGGTGATGGATGGGCAGTGGTGCAAGCCCTGAATTGCATCGAGCCTCCCTCAAACCCATCAGCTCTTGAAGGTGCCCCACCGCCTGCAGAGCATGGTGACGGGTAGCGCCTGCTGCGGTGACGCTTGCTGAGAGCTCCTGTCCCAGTTCTACCTGCTCCTGTCTCACTGTGGAGCCTCCCCTTCTCTAGGGCTCTGGAGGATGGGGTTCGGTGCCTGATGCCACAAATCACGTGGACACTGTTGTCTCGTTGCAAATGTGGCTTACGGCAGCCAAGCAGAGGAGGGGATGGCTCAGGTCGTTGCTCCGGGGCCCTGGTGCTTGCCGTCAGGTCGTAAAAACGACGTACGTACACGGCCACATTGGCAACCGGCTGTGCTCGAGTGCAATAAAGCGAGAAGGACTGGCCTGTCCATGTGCTGTGGTCCCTGTGGACAAGATGCCACAGCTCCCTGCGGGCACGGAGTGCCCTGAATGGCACCCAAGGGAAGCGAGATGATGCGGCGTGTGTTCGGAGATGGATGGGCTTGCAGGAATGCCTCTACCCTTTGGGGAGAAGAGGGTGGTGGGGACCAGTTCCTGAAGGTGGCAGCTGACAGAGGCTCAGCTCGCAAGGGCTGCCCCAAATATCCGCTGTGGTGAGCTCCAGTTGCAGAGGCAGCCCAAGCAATGCACCCCGCTCCTGTCTGCTCTAAGACAGCACAGTTGGGTGCCGGAGAGCAGCACAGCGGGTTCACGGCAAGTGCGCAGACATTTGCAGGGTTTATTGAGGAGCTGTCACCTCCATGTACAGGGCCAGCACCCAGTGTGGGTTGCAAGGCTCACGGTACGACCTGGCACCCATGGGGTGGAGGGGAGAAATACAGATGCCTGGGGTTGTGCTGGGGATTTCTGTGCCTCGCGGGGCAGGCCTGGCCAATGCCGGTGCTTACAGGTCCTTTACCCGGAGCAGGCAGCTGCCTGCACCGTCGGGAGCCGCAGCAGGTCCAGGCTCACCCTGCGCAAGCCGTGTGGTTGTAGTGTCCGCAGCACTGGATCA
>JAUBNY010000449.1:203945-240846 GCA_032275445.1 Crypturellus soui | reverse complement strand
GAAGGAAGGAAGGAAGGAAGGAAGGAAGGAAGGAAGGAAGGAAGGAAGGAAGGAAGGAAGGAAGGAAGGAAGGAACTTTTCTCTCTGAACTAGCAATAATCACAAAGAAATAGAAAAATAGAATCAGGTCAAATTACAGTGCTTTCAAACATCTATTCCAGTTCTTTTATTAGCTAAAGTTGATAATATACCTCATTCCCCTATATAATCATCTATAAGATCTATTCTTGTGAAATTGAAGTAATATGGGAAAACTGGCAAGTACTTTCTGTTTTACCAGAACCTCTCTGTAAACTACTATTAGAAAGAGCCTCCAGGCTTAAACAGGAATAATTTTTTAATTGACTTCAGAGACTGATTAATCTAGAGATTTTGTGATGAAGGAATAAAGGCATCAAAAACTACTTTATCAGTCTAAAGCATAAAATGGTTTGAAGTCATACGGGATTATCTTTCTGGTTCAATCCAAGATAATTATTAAGTCAAGGAATAGTAATAATACATGGACACTCTAAAGCAGGCTGCAGAAAACTAGATCATATTTTAGTGAGTGATAGGACAACCTTTTCTAAAATTCCTCACTTCATTTTAAGATGTTGACAGGAGGCCTGCCCCAAGCATGGAGATCTGGAGCATGAAGCAGTGTGAAGCTCTTGTTCTGCAGCATTATGTTGAGGTGACAAATGTTGCAGGCATCTGAACTAAACCCAAGTCTTTCAGCTTCTTTGCAGGTGCTGGAATAGCTAAATTTTGTTAGATGCTTGCAGCCGCACTATGCCTTTCTTTACATCAACTAACAGAGTATAAATAAAGGGCAACCAAAGGGATTACACCTCACTGCAGTAAAATAGTTTGTACTCCAAAGACCAGGTTTCCAGAGATAGTTTGTCCAACGTTGCAGGGAAGTGCACAGATGCCGAAAGAGGATCATTCTGAAACATGGCTCTTCTCTGAGTTTCTTCTCTTTTGCTTTACTGAGGGCTAGATGTTGTATTCCTCAATGTTCACGCTTCCTAATACCATTCAAAAAGAAGTTTGATGACAAATTTTAAGTTGTACTTCAATCTATTCTGAGATCTACCTATTGCATTTCAGGGCACCAAATCGCAAGGTTTTTAAAGAACATCAAAAAAAAATCCAGTATTTACAGGCAGTTGTACTGCAAATGTTACTTTTTATACATTGACTATGAGTTTACACTGCTGTCAGAGATTTGGCATCAAGTTCCTCCTATTCCTTTGGTATACTGAGACCTAAAAGTGAAATCATTAAGAAAAAAATGTGATAAAACAACTTTCTTTTTGAGTGTGTGCTACTGGAATTATTCTAGCTCACACTGGAAGCTGAAGAAATTGAGTAGCAACAGTCATTCATTCACATTCACTCTTTTAACTTTTGCTCACATCAGATAACTTCTGTGGCTAAATGCATCACTCTGTAGGTCACCACGAAAATAATCTATAGAAGGAAGGTTTTAAAGGAGAAAGGAAAGGAAACAGTGTTTTGACCTATCATGTGATGTACTCCTGACTGGTCCTTGTTGCTCATGTGCTCTGGTCTTGAAGGCAAAGTTGAAGAAGTACATCTTGCTTTAACTTGTGTGCAACCTAATTATGCATATGGAAAATGCTAAATTCACAGAAATCTGTGAATATCTGTGAACATTACAGAGACAGTGGCAACTGAATTCCATGATAAAGGTTTTCTTGTTCAAAAGGACATGTCCATATGATACTTCAAAAAGAAAAGGGAAGGATTTCAGCAGAAACTGGAACACCAAATGCAGTCTCAAAGGAAATAACTCATTGAGAAAGGGAAAAAAATGAACTAAAGCTAAAGAAGCCCAGAGTAAGGTAAAAGATGATGGAGCAGAGAGATAAGAAATAGCAAAAGAAGGTGAGAACAAGAAGGCTTTTGCGAAGAGAGAGGGAAATAAATTAATTATAGGTGGAAAGAAGATTTTGAAAAGAAAGATTTATAGTGGCTAGGTAGGATGCAAGCATATTTCTATCTTATAAGGTCTTCATGGTGGCAGTGAAATACAGCTCTTCTCACAAACAAAGCTTTCTGAAAGCTGAGACTATTCAAATGCTAATAAACCACCAATTCTATCAATGCAGACGACTTCAACATAAGCTTTAAAAAAGTAGTAGAACTTCCTGGTTTTGTAACTACTCACATTTATTGTCCCCCAAAAATGCACAATTGAAGACATGCTGTCCCTGTTTCACAATGAAATAGCTCAAGGGCTTTTTATCTCAATTCTGTAACTAATAAGCACAAACCAATGTAGATCATCTACTGAGAGGTCAAGAGAAAAAATATTATCTTCACTATATGTGGAGATAGAGAAAATTCTACCATAATTGGGTAAAAAGTCAATAAAAAAAAATTACAAATGTCTTGGAAACCAGATTGCCTTAGTTCCAGTGCTTATGGCTGTCACTGGTGGATCCTTATGTAGCTCACTACTCCCCTTTCTTGATAGTGTTTGTAACTCTTGGTTCATTTTTCCTAATATCTTGTTTCCAATGGCAGCATATAAAGCCACAAAATCTCTGAAATAACCAATTATGGAACAGCTTATCAGTTGTAGAAGTTTCTTCCTACCACCTCTATTAATTAAAGTCATGATCCTGTCAGCTTGAAGTCATGAATAAACCATGGCACTTTTTGAAAAGAGTGGAAATGTAAATGTTGTTATCCTGTCCAAATTGTAGTGTGAACACTTTTCATTTTCCCCTTGAACATGGGAATGGCAACTATTTTCTATTTTCTGCTAAAAATAAATTGAAATTCCAGATGAGGTATATGGTATGGTACAATCCTTGGAAGCTTTTCTACATAATTTTTAAAATGTTTTGGAAGGTACATTGTGTATATATGCCTATTTATGTCTGTGTATGCACATTTTGGAAAGTGAAAACACTCAAAGACTAGGAAATGTGAGAATTAGAATTTTCCATGAGCTTGCCTCCATGTGTGGTAGCTGTTTGACTGTAGCTACTATGGAAAAAGTCTTTTCTGTTCTTGTTGATACTGAGACTTTTCAGATGGAAAAAGAGGTTCATCCTACTCAACAGATCCAAATATATATATATTCAGATAGAGAGCAGGAAACTCAGGTCTCCTGTTGTTCTCCCACATTCACAATGAGAACATGTCCTTCTTGGTTCTTGCATATTCTAGCAAAAGGAATAATCCATTCCTGTTTTACCAGTAATTCTGTTTTTTTTTTTTTTTTTTTTGTATTTTATATATAGAGATCTTCATTATGCTTTGTTTTTATTAACATTACACTATCTTACAAAAAAAACTGTTTTGTGAGAAAATACCTCCTATTCACTGTATCATTAGCATATTGTCTCCTAATGCAGTCTTTTTAGCATTATGTGTGTATTTTTATATATATAGAAAAATATATAGAGGCATAAAAATGTAATACTAAAACCAGAAAAACAGAGATGTATATGTATTTGCATATATATATTTGTATATATGTATACAAATATATGTACGGTATATATGTATTTGCATAACATACAAGTATCCTCATATATACATTAAGATTATGTCTTAACAAATGAGATTTTTCTTCCTCTCCTGAAAATATCTTAACTTGAACTGGAATGAGGAAAAATGAGGAAGAATTGGAATGAGGAGAATAATTATTTTTTTTTTAAAGACAGATAAAGAAAAGCAAGTGGTTAATGTTTAGATAAAAACATAACCCAACAAATTAATCTCTTTAGCTCTCTAGATTTGAGAGGCTGCTGGTGATAGTGGCAGAGGGAAAAGCTCATTATACAGGGAACACATGTGGTGTCCTTAAAATATAGCTCCTGAAATACATTATTTTAAGAACCATTATTTACTGTGTATGTAACACGCTTTTATTATTTACGGTCAGGTAGTTTTTAATTGGAAGTGGGCTGGGTGTCTTCCAAAGGGGTCGGTACCATTCACAGCAAGTCTTAGATAATCAAAGAACTGACATTTAATTATATGCTAGCATTTTGTTTATCTTTAGCGGGGGGGCCTGGGGTGGATTTAATCAGCATCCTCTGGGGCAAGCCCCCAAAATCTTCTCAGCCTCCAATTCTGCAGGAGTGCCTCTCTTCTGCAGCGGAGTCTGTGATTTATACTGCATGCTCTCCACTTTTTCAGGCTGCCAAATTATCTGGGTTAGAGATAACAATAATAATAATAATATTAATAGCAGCAATAATAATAAGACCTGAATCAAACTGCTAACACATTTGTGAACCATAAAGGCAGCATTTTCTCCAAACACTGGATCTTTTTCTTATCTTCTTTTTCTGCAACACACAGCAGAGATGGTTATTTAATATATTTCTGTTCAGAAAAATATTCCTGCCTGTTTGAAGGGTCCAGGCTTACTTCTTCTTCCCTTCCCTTATATTTTTTTCTTTCTATGAGTCATATCTCAGAAGGCAGGATCAGTGTGTAGCCCCAAAATTTTGCTCCAGCCTACTTTACCTTGACCCAGAAGTATATGCCCTTCATAGCCCTGCACAGTTGGAAGAGGCATCTCATGAGAAATGGTGCTTTTGTGATTTTCTCACTTCTGAGACAACCTAAATCCTTGACTTGCTACATCTGGAGACTACTTCTTTTTCCACTGCAGCTGCATCAGAATGAATCATGTGAAGTTACCTAAACTCCCTGCTACTTTCCACCCCAGGGGACTTTGCTTTCCATTAAATCCACCTATTTCTTGGTTAAATTATAGGTTATGAGTCCACATCTCTTCCTTTTTGCATAGAAAAGGCTGTCTGAATTCAGTGCCACATACAATTGTCTTACATTCGGCTCCACACACTGCCATGGATCTTAACAGCTGTTGCAGAAATCCCCATGCCAGGGCCAAGCGAGATAAAAACTTTCATAGCTTCACCAATTTAGTTTAAGACTAGAGACACTGAGAGTTTGAAGTACTAAAAATCCTCCCTGAGAGCAAGGAAGTTTAAAATGGAGGCTCACATGCAGGCATACATAAATGTGCAAAATATATAGAGATGGTCAGAGTTTGATGGTGATCTTTTCAGGAGTAGATTACAAGGAATCCTTTTTGTTTGCCATAGTGAAACGAC
The DNA here is from genome assembly GCA_032275445.1 of Crypturellus soui. NCBI lineage: Eukaryota > Metazoa > Chordata > Aves > Tinamiformes > Tinamidae > Crypturellus > Crypturellus soui. The sequence continues at coordinate 235,732 of JAUBNY010000449.1, read as the reverse complement.
AGTAATGGGCTGTCTGCCTTCTGCCAGAGTTTCCCCTCTCCTTGCTTCCATTCACCCCGAAACCTAATGTGTCTTTCAGCAACGCTCATCAATCCCGCAAGAACGTAATAGAATTATTCACTGCCTCGCTGGGTGCCCCGAAGATTGAAAAATAGTTGTTACATACCAGGAGATGATTGTGAACTGAAAGATTAATAGGTGTACGGATACACCAGCTGTCCATTCTACTCAGAGAGAAGGAAAAAAATATATATATGTAAATCACTTTGCTGGCACAAGATGTTGTACAATATTTGCCCGGCATGGGGGTCACCACAATAAAAAATGCTCAGCTTCATTTAAGGCCTTAGTACCTTTCTACTTATGACTGTGCTGTGACTAACGCTATCGTTATAGAGTCTGGCTTCCAAAGCTGCCTTGCTCAGGGGCTCGCACCTTTCGCACTTCATGTAAATGAACCTCTTTCTATGCCACTGACCGTCTGTGTGGAGAAGTTTAAATAAAAATCCTTTGAAAGCAGATATTAAAGCAAGCATCATGCCATGCCAATCCCCTACTACTCTCCTGCTAGCTCCATCTAGGTCTGGAAATGGAAAATTTGAACCACTCCTTACATTTTTTTTTCTCGTCCCTCACATTATAGAACAATACAGGTCTATTTGCCATAGTTTTTTGAGGTTTGTTTTATTTTTACTAGCAGTATCAAACGTGTTCAGAGCTTCAAAATCATCACTGCAGAGATTAATAACATGGTAATAGAGGGTACTGAGAGATGCAGGCCTGGATTTTGGAGGACATCAAAAGAAACAGAGTATAATTGACAAACACACACAAAATTATTCTTACATTATTATAAATTATATGTATCATAGTAGCATTTCCAAGTATTCCCTTCTAGACTAATTTCCCTATGTTAACACTGGGAGACGCTGTATACAGAAGAGTAACATTGTATGGATTTGCCAGACCTAAAGTATTCACTTAGTGAGAAACAATAGATAAAACTTTATCTTCTCATACTTTGTAATTAGTAATGGGAAAAAATAGCTACTACTAGAACAATCAATATAGTTACCTCTTCTTCCTTTTCTATAGAGGTAAATTAATTTTCAATTTATTGCAGAACAGAATATTAATCCAAGAATAGATGCCTCACAGTGCCCACTATTAGACATATAATTTCTAAACCTTTTGAAACATTTAAAAGACATAATTGCTCATGTAGCATCCTGGCCATTGGTTGATAAAAAATTTCATCTTTCCTTAGGATGCAACTTGCCTGTGAAATTGTATTAGTTACACCCAACTCTTAAAGAGAGAAAAAAAAGAGAAAAAAAAAAATAAAGGCAAGGGAATAAATAATCTGTCTCCAACAACCTGAACAGACCTAACAAAGCGCGGGGTGAATGGAGAATTTGAAGAACATGCAAAAGGCAGGTTTCTGCCAAAAACACACATCAAATTGCTGGAGAAATTGGGGCAAGGTTTAGGGAATCAGCATTTTCTGACATATTCATATTTATATCACACTCTTTGTACAGGATGACAGAGAGATGGTAACAGATAGAAGCCTCCAAGAAAAGCTTAGAGTTTAGGTCACTGGACCTCAAGTTTTCCATGAAAATCTCCTTTTTCCTTCCATGGAAACATTGCTTTAGACAAAAAGTCCCTGGCTCAGTAAGTGTTCACATATAAAAATGCATTAGACATAGTTAGCAAGTGTGAAGGTTTGAAATTGTTAAGCCTAGCAAAAGAGGTGGGGGCGAAAAGAAATGTTTGATATCTTTAAGGATGCTTCAAGCTGATTATGAAATCCATTCAGAGAAAGATTAGAAGAAGACATGCCCAGAGGCAGAATTCATAATATATTTGAATGTTTTCTCAAGGATAGGCTTCTCCACAAATCAAAAGTTGACCCAAAATGATCAGCCCCACGGATCTTTTTAAGTGAGAGGCAAAAATACAGGCACTAAGATACCTGGAAAACAGACATTGCTCTAGGTGAAATTGAGATATTTCAGTCTTTCTATAGCTTACTGTAGAAACATGATCCCGCTCTGGTGGTCTGTCAACTTAGCCAACTTTCTGCCAACTGACCGTTTATATTTACTCTGCTAATTACTTGGGTCCGCTAATGACTCGAAAAGTATTACTATTTTAGTCATTCTCTGTACACTTTATATTCAAAGGCAAACAAACAAACAAACAAAAACAACAAAAACAAAAGCCATAAAGAATTGTTGTTTTCTCAATACAGAGTGGCTACAGTTCAAGCTTGTCCCTCCTAGAAGTTTTGTGGATGGCTTTGTGAGCCTTTTTGCTGTTGTTTTAAATTAGAAAATTTCTTCAACTTAAAGTCCTATGTTTAAAGTGACCAGAAGCAAGCAAACTACTTCTGCCAGTGTCATGAGCACCTTGTGTTTTAAAAAGTGCAAACAAAAGTATCCAGAAACAGATACCTGCATATAGTTATGATCACATTCCTTCCTGGGCTCCCCTTCCCCTTGTTTAAGAGATCTGAGTTTCTTCTTAAGGATATCTAAACGACCTCTGGTCAATACTAAATCAAAGGCATATCTAATGGCATCCTACAAATACCCACTGCAAGAGTATTTTGATAGCATTTAAAGCACTAAGACTGAAGAAATACTTGCAAGATTTAAGCCTGGCAAATGCAAGGTTTTGACATTTTCTTCAGAGAAGAGCCCATATATTGGATATACCCTATAGACTCAGCCTTTGACCTATTGGTACCATGATTCTGGCCAGCACAGCCTGAGAATCAACACTGGAGTAGTTTTTAGCAATCAGTTGACTGTGTTCAGTAAACTTGATTGCTTCACCATTGCTGTACATCTTTTCTTTTTTTTTTTTTTTAACTCTGAGTAGCACAGGGCTCAAAAGAACTCTGGACCTGAAGCGATTTCTAGATCTTTTTTTCAAGAGTGTCGTCTTTCACAGTACACATCTAAAACTTGCCAGTTGTTATGAGAATATTGGCTATATCAACACTGCCTGATGGGAGTATCATTAACAGCACCCTCAGCACCAGACTACCTATTTGCCCATGCAAGGATCCTATGCCCTAGTTTATCACTGGGCTTTGTGCTTCAGCCTCTCTGTTCATGCAACAGAAGATGGTGTTTGCTTTCCTTGTAGGAAATTCACCAAGCTTAATTCATCAGTGGTCTGTGAGGAACCACTGTGAGGGAGTTATTGCAGGGATGAGTACCTCAGAATGGCCTAAATAATTTATCCCTTGCTTTCTCTTTTACCCAATAGGCTTCTCTTTAATATGCTTGCAGGCCTTTAAAGTTTGGGAGCACACTACTTGCAGAAAGAAAAAAAAAAATTACAAAGAAAAATGCATAATGTATGATAATGTTGAAAGTAGCAAGAATTAAAGTAAATGGTCTGATATAAAAAGGGTTTCAAACAGGATTAATAATTCTGCAATTTGTTATACAAAGTCAATTTTTCCACTTCCAGAGCTAAGTTGCCTGGTGGGGTTTATTGGCTCACTCATTATTAGGTATATATCACTTTTATTGTTTCACATTTTTATGTGTTTATAAAAAAAAAAAAAAAAGACATCATTCATGAATAAAACATTTTTGCTCTAAGCTGCCATATATGAAAGTTGGTCTGAGAGCCTATATCCTCTTTTATTTGAAAAGAGATATACATCTATGTATTTATATATTTATATGGCAGATGTACATTAGGGAGTTTTATGTGTATATTCATGTGGACATATATACATATGTATATATGGTAATATTATAATATACATATGCTAATATTGCATATCCTATTACTAGTCTTTGAAAAAGGCCTGGCGATACAGAAAATATATATATTTTTTCTTTCTTATAAACCTTCCAGAGCCTGCCCTCTTCTGCTCAGCCTGGCCTAATCTGGATGGCATCTTTCATAAATGCCAGCTTCCTTTCCCCCTTTCTTATTCATCAGGTTCCTTCCCTGATCATATCCACGCTGCTAAACCCTGGTTCCTCTCCTGATCTGTAGCAGAATGGCTCCTATCCAAATGTCACCTTACAACACTAGACATGATTGAGCATCCAGGCAGCAGCCAATGTACTGCTACAGATGATGTGAGAAAATGTTAGCTTGATAGATAATAGTTTTATTTTTGGTCTTCTTAATCACTCTGCACCTGGTAGGAGTTTGATATGAAGAGGTAAGTAGTATCAGGAGACAGATAGAACTTGATAGGGAACATTTTTATGTAGGGATTTATTTATTTATTTAGTTGGGTGAGAGGACTTTTGTGGGTGTTTTTTGTAGTTTTGTTTTTTTTACTTGTATTTTCAGCTTGTGAAAAATAATCCACTGTCAGGTTTGGGCTCGAGTTCCAGAGCTGATTAAAGGAAAAATTAAAAATAATTGTAATTTCAGTTGATTTGAGGGAATTTACTGCCATGAATGGGGCTTCAAAAATGAAGTTTCTAAGGAGAAGTCAGCCTTTGACCCTAAGTCTCTGTCCTCTTTGGCAACATGAGGTAAATTACACTTGCTGACTTCATGACACATTTAACTCCACAAATGCTCCATAACTGGGCTGCGATTATATGATTATTGCTGCATACGTTGTCAATAAAATGATTACCCCGAGATCCCATAGCTCCAGGGAGCTCCTGCAGCATATACACAGGGCCACTGATGAGTTGCATGGACACCTCCAAAGACATCAAGAACGGTAACTAGAACAGGGAACACATTTTGAGAAAAAAAGACACACCTACCTAATAGAGGATCTACAAGGGTAGGGAGAAATGCAGCAGTGTCACAGTTCTACGGGCCATAGCCAAAACTTCCACACTGGATCGCACAGTTGTTGTCAAACAAAAGTCATATAAAGGTCAAAGAGAACTTTTTACAGTTAAGAACTGTAAAATTTGGACATACTCTCCTCCCTTTAATTATTGAAATTAGTAGGTGTTGCAACTACAAGCAAAGGTAAAGTGGAACTCGGAAATTATAAGAGAAGGAGGGCTATGTCCTCAGCATATGTTCCAAGTCTGTATGGAAATACCTGGTCTAAGTAGTCAGCTAGAAAGAAAGAGACTCTGCTGTGCTGGTAGTTAAGTCCAAGACCATCCATGTTCTCAGGTGACTTCTCTCCTATAGCTCCACTGTGGGCTTAACTTCAAAGTTCAAGCAAGATGTGATCTAATATATCATTAGGTATCCACTACTTAGAATTTCTTCAGCACAGTCCTGCAGCTAGGTTAACCATGTGAATACAAAACATGTGGACCATGTGCTTTGTTCTACTTTACCATAATCTCAGTGCTGTTAACCTCATGGTGAGTATCCAGCATTAAAAAATAATAGTAACACTTTTGCTGAGCAAGTAGACTACCCAAGATGAAAGTGGAGAATCATCGGTGTTTTAACTTACTCCAAAAAACAGTTAGTAAAATTCGTAAGTAAAATGAGTGAGACACTTATTTGTCCTTAAATACTTTGTATGTTTAGAGTTGGGCCGTTCATAGCATACCTTTTTCATAGTGCATTGGTCCCTGCTTGGGCTGTTGGCTCTTTTTCTCAGTCTTCAAATTCATTATGTATTCACATGAAGTTTAGACACTCATGGCCGCTCTGGGTATTTCTCAGCCTCTACTAGGAGACAGGAAACTGCCTGAAGTTAGATGTTGCCTCCTCTATGCCTTTTTGAAGATCCGGTTATAAATGACTTGATTGAAATCATGCAGAAAGGCTGTTGCAGAGTGCAGAGCAGAACCCAAATCTGCAGAGTCCTGGGTTACTGACCTGACTCAGCCTTGCTCCCACATGCTCTCCTTACCCCTTGCTGCTCCTGGCATCACTTCTTCCTTTCTCAATGCCAAGGGAGGAGCGAACACAGAGGAGAGCCAAGTCCATCAGACCCATAGAACTCAAAAACTCTCCAGCAACAAGGGAGTACTTAGAGCTACTCCTCTGGTGCAGCTTTTTGGGTTGCTTTTTCTTGCCTTATTAGCACAAGGCAGCTGGAGTTGGGGCCTTGGCTTGACCTCAAAGTATGGTCTGCATGAGACTAGAGCCAGAAGTGAGCTGCTTGATTGCTCCCTGCAATAAATGATTACCTGGTTGTTGTACAATTTTGTTTGCCTGTTATTCAAATGAGTTGAAATTAAACTGCAACTAGACAAAGGACTCCCAGGCTATGTAATTTTTCACCACAGAATTCAACAAATCTCTTTTTCTTCTGGTTTTTTTTGGGTAAAATGGGGATCTCTGAAAGAATCACATATCACATGCAAGTTAACACCCTGAGAGCCAAATTCATCCCTGTAGTTTACCCACTGACTTCAGCACAGAGCTGTAGCGAGGATGAATCGGTCTGGAGTATATATGTTGAATATTTAATGCAAATGTAACATGCCATAAGTGCATGTCCTGCAGGTAAAATGCAATTATTCTAATTACACTGCAATTACTGTACAGCTACAGAGTAAATTACCTGATTATTTGCATTCTGTGCTATAAAGTGTTCTTGTTCTTCAAATTCAGTCTGCAAACCCACACAAACCTACTTCCTTTGGATAGGAGCTCCAAGTATTTTTGTTAATGGGCATTGCTTTGTTATGACAGGACTCAGTTACAGGGTAGTGACATTTTTATACTTCTTATTCAAATCTGTGGTTCTTTCTGCCTACTTGTTGGTGGCTATGCTTTAATTGTTGGATGCAGAGAGCCATTCACACAGTGCTGCATGACAGGGGGCTTGGATTTGCTGAAAAATGGCATGAGGTCATGCAATTACACAATGCAGTAAAGTCATACTAGCTCAGCAGTGTATTTATATTAATTTATTTGCCTCAGAGACAGTCAGGTGTGGTGTAGTTGCAGGAACATACCACAAACTCATGAAGTCTGCAGCGTATCATGGTGCATTTTGTGGAAGTAGCAGCTTATCCAGTGCTTGGAGATGCTCACCCCATTCCACCATGTCAATGGCTGAAACATAGGAGGACAGGCTCACACCACAACAGATGTTGAAGGAAAAACCCATGACATACGGGGGCAAGTCACCTGAAAGGACAGCAGAATCACACCATTCCCCCAGCTGACAGGCAACCTCATTCAAGCCACTTCTCCAAATAGCAGGGGGACTGTGACTACCTTTCTGTATAAATCTCTTTGAGACATACTAAGGAGAAGAGCTACATGACAGTAAGGCCACATAATAATTGCTATTACATGGCATTACATGTAATATATAACACAAAAATAATACATTTTTGAAAGTTCTATCCCCAGAGGTCAATTTTTTTTTCTCACCACTCGCTCTCAAGTGGGAGAAAAAATGATTACTGTTATTGAGCAGGTATCACGGATCCTCTTCACCCACCTCTTTCTCTGTCTGTGGCTTAGTTTCATACACTCAACAGCAAAAGCAATTCAATTAGCACATCAAGCCATCGAGAAGCTGAGGTCTCTAAGGTGTGCTGCAGACAGTCTTTAAAGATGGCCAGTGCTGCTGAAATGAATGTCTTTCTTATTAATTTGGGAACACAATGGTTCCTCCTGACCCTTTAGACCCTGCTTTTTATTGATCAAAGTATGTAGGCATTTTTTTCCTTGGGCAGACACTTGAACATGAAGGCTGTTTCCTAAGGCAAGCTTGGTTTTATTGGAAGGATGAAATAAACTGTAAAACCATAATCAAAATGATAATTCACATACTAAAGTACAATGAGTTATAGGCTGCTGGGTTTTCATTTTTGAGATGAAATATGAACTACATATAACTCTTTGTCTTCTAGTCTGTATTTAAACATAACTTTGAATGTCCTTTTCAAAGTCAAATATTTTTTAAATACTTTGAAGTGCTGCAGTACAAAGATATAGTATCTCTGTTGAGTTCCTGGAGATTTGCAAAGTCAGTCGTGCCATGCAAATAAAATCTTGATATCAAATTACAGACAGCATAGGTGACATTAGTGGTAACTGAGATTTCCCATCACTTCCTGATATGAGAGGGTACTGTTTTCTTTGTGTCAGTAGTGTATAATATTTCATCTGTTTTAACTTTGTCAGAATTAAAATTTCTCTTTTTCTTTTTTTTTCTCCTCATTGACATATGGCTGACTGACTTCATTTTTATTTTCTCTTATATGAAAAATCATCTAAAATACTTTGACTGCCTTTTTTATTAAATAATGGGAAAATTAGTCTGATTCTGTTATGTTACAAAAAAAAAAGCTTTTATATATATGTATACAATGAGGAAACCCTGTCAATGCTATATTTAACATTATAACGGTGATTGTGTCAGTGTGCCTCTTTCCATATTCCCTGAAAGCTGACTGATGCACAGGCCTTGCATTTCCCACATGGTCAATGAAAACTGACAATTTGTTAGCAATTATTTTCTGAAGGTTTTTGTTTGTTTATTTGTTTTTCCTTGTCCCCTGTATACAACTCCCCCGTGATGACTGACTGCTGTATCACATTCCCATAAAGTTTCATATTTGTCCTTCAATGGTTAAGCAGGACTTGCTGTGCAATTGCTCTCCTTAAGCTTCTGGATCATTCAAGAGAGGACTAAAGGGAAACATGAACAGTTGACTTTGGAAAGGAAAAGTACATCTTCAGGTAATGAATAATTATGACACCAGATATTTATGAAGCAGCAGAAGAATGTCATTTTTCTTACCACTCCTTGAAAATTGTCTAAATATATCTATATTCAACAAGTTATATTGAGCAAGTAAGGCAAACCTGTACATGAGGTAATATTATCTACTTTTTAAAGATGAAAATGAGACTAGAGGAAGGTGATGTACTTTGTAATACCAGTCATGTTTTGCTTTAAAATATTTGGAGGATGAATATACTATTGAGTGGGTTCCAAGATTTCAGCAAATGCATAAAAATAGGCAAAATGCATAATTTTATAGTAAAATGAGGATCTAGACACATTTCATTTGACTTGTTATAGTTCAGAATTAGGTGCAAATATTTCACAAAACCAGATTTACTCCCAAAAAGTAGCTACCCAATATATACCTATACCCAATATTACCTATTACAGTTACTTTTGAACATGAAACTTAGAAATGTGAGGCCTACTTCTTTAGTTTTCCACAACATAATTACTTAATTCAAGAGCTAATCTATTCACCACTTATCAGATCCAACTGCATCCCTGCACAGAACTGAAAAAGGTTAAACAGGGCCTTTAAAAGATGTTTAGCAATTCCTTTTTTCCTATATCTTAGCTAATGTTTCTATATGTGATGTAGTGATGGGAGGAGTTATAATAAATCTTCCCACCCTTTTATTCCCAAGTTGGTTCACAATTTATGTTCATTTGTCTCTAATGAGATGATTAGAGCTGAATCAGATCAGATTTAATCTGCAGTTAAACTGTGAAGTTATTTTTTCCCCCAAATGAGGCTGTAAAACCAACATCAAGCTTAAGTTACTATGTGTGATTTTTTTTCGACTTCAATATTTCACAACTGCAAAATAAGGCATCTATCTGAGCATGGTAAATACTGACATCTGGTATTCAGCTACTTGCAAATCTCACTAGTTGAAGAAAAACTATGTAAATACACAGTCTGATTGACAGAATTGTTTTTGAAGTATGAGGTAAAATTCTTAGAGTTCCACTTAAAATTCTCTCTTGCTGGTATTTTCACTGACCTATTGCATTCAATAACAGAACACCTTTGACCATAATAGAGGTCAATTATCTATACCAATTTGGCAAGCATATACTAATATTAGCTCCCTTCCTGCAGATGCATAACATTAAATACTAGATATGCCTACCTCTGGCTTTATCAGATTTGTTTTATTCACATGCCTGCATCAGTTAATCTCGTGCAAGTATATACCAGCTGCTGTAGCATTTCTGTCTGTGAAGTCTACCTTACTCTAACTTAAAAGCAGGACAGATATTGTTGATTCACATGGCTTTATTGATGACCTCAAAAGATACTGTCTGAAGGTTTCTAATTTCAGTAGTATATTTTCATCCGTGTCCTGTAAATGAATTAGGCAGGAACCACTGAGGATGTAATAATAGATACACACATACAAAAGTTGTTAGTGTCTATTTTGAGGTATAATGAATCACGAGGCTCATATTTTATGTGTGCTAGTTTCCATGGCCAACAATCCACAAAGGAATGGCACATCTGGGAAGAGATATCCATTCAAAACCAGGGAAGGATTTTAGCATCATTCTGAAGCAGGATTTGAACTCACAGCATGACATACTAACAGCTTTAAAAGCAACAATGGCCATATTGTCCAGCTGAGTCATAAAACCTGGCCATCAAATCACAATCCCTCGAGTCCATGTGATTTCTCCATAGTAAAAAATGCCAGCCTATAAGCCATTGATAGAGCAACTGATTGCAAGGTCACAGCCTTAGAAATCAAGGTTCTTGCAAACAAAGATCTAATCAAATAACCCAAAGTAACTATATTTAGTACTGTCCTTTCTGCAGCAATTCTATCATATTGTGTTTAGAAGCATATAGAACTTGTATACTATGCAGTCTGCTTATCTATAGCTCACCCAGTGAAATATTATTAGTTTTCATATCTATAACTTTTATTGTTTTATCTTTGACAAAGTCTGAAATAGTACACTAGTGACATTTTTAAAAATTAGCCTTCTGCGTTTAAAGACCACTCATCATTTTCATCTATCATTGTTCTGGAAATGTCACATTGATTTTATCCTCTTTGCAATAAATGGTAACATCCAAAAAAACAAATAATAGTCTGACACTTCAAAATCAGCTGCCACTCTTGGATAGAGCAAAAATAAATAAAAGGACGATTTTCTTGAAGGACGGGAGATGAAAAAAAGAGGTTGAGAGAAAGAGTAAGTGAGCGAGAGAGCTTTATCTCTTTCTGGCAATACTCACAACAACCAAAATAGCAGGAATCCTAACTTTTTTTTTTTTTTATCCTGTCCCACTGATATTATATGAATAGCAAATGCTATGCTGGTCAATGGAAATCCTTGCAAACACGGCATAAAAATATTGTTTAAAATCCTTCCATATCTAGAATTAAATGATAAAAAAAAAAAAAAAAAAAAAAAAAGGAAAGGAAAGGGAAATCAAGATGAAAAAGGTTCTCCTCAACTACAGCAGCTACCAGAGACCTCGGGAGTTTTGGCACGGATGTCACCATTTCCTGTATCTCATGTCCTTTGGCAGCAGGGGGTGCACAGGACAGTTTGACAAGCTGTGGCCAACACAAGGACTTGCTCCCAGGCTTACCACAGTGGCTGCAAGACTACTCAGCAGGACTAACTGGTGGAGCAGCTACCCATATCCAAACCTGTGAGGGAAGAGGAGTGGGAAAGTGGGGAAAGGTCTCCCCACAAAGTGATTAGTGAGAAGAGTTTGGAGCTGGCTGTCCACAGCTATGCAGATGGCGATGGTGAAGAAGAGCAGCATCAGAGGAGCAGTTTCACACGACTAAGGAGCTCAAGTAAGCACAAAGGGTATTCCTCAAGGAAGAAGGCTGGCTGAGGCCACACAGGAAGAGAGGCAATATTCAGAACCTGGTGTGATAATTTTGTTTGCTGATTTTGTTTGCTTATCTCACAATCAGCAATCTAGTAGAAAATTCGTTTTTTTCTTCATTTTTGAAAATTTCTCTATCCAAAGCAAGGAAATTCCACTGAGCTCTTGATTTGATATTAGGATATTTTTTGATCCCTTTAAGTACATCTTCATCATAAGCACTGTCCTTTCTCTCTCTAGAAGCCAGACTCAGAGCTTGATTTAGCTTGTGTCTTGCCGCAGTTATTTACATGATTGCAAAACAGCACGTAAAACCTGCCATGATTTACGGTTAGCTCTGGGGACACCAGAACCAATGAAGACTGGTTCATAACAAGTATATGCCTTCAAGCTGATTGAGTTTTTAAATGGAATGAGACTGCAGCTGCTGTGTGCTGCCACTCATACATCCTTTCATGTCGTACCACCTTCCCCCAAACGCAAGAAGGCTACAGCTTCTTTTGGTTCCTGCAACAATAATTTCCTCAATGTCTTCTTGTTCCCTCACAATATATCAGTGCTCACTATGACAATTTGCTGCTTCTGTGAAAAAAATCTCATTTTTCCGTATCACTCAGCTCCCTTCCAGTCCTGTATTTTCTCTCACTTACCAATCAAGCAAAGAGCAGATTAAATATTGGATAATATAATATTAAAAATGTTAGCTGGCTGTGAGGCCCAAAAGCTTCCTGGGAAGGGGAGGCAAGGAACACAGAACAATTCAGCACACACACACAATATGATCAAATCAGCTCTCTTTTCCTAATAAAATTGGGAACAATTTCCACTCAGGCACAAATATGATTTCAATTTAGCATTTCATCCTTACTCAGCAAAGCATGTAAACACCCACTTAATTTTAAGCAAGTGCTTAAATCCTATTCCAGTGGCACTTAATCAGGCACTAAAGTTAAGTATGTGTTTAAATGCTTTGATGATTTGAAGTCTAAACAATGAGCAAAGAAATGACTAACTGAGATTATACTGTGTCAAGAAAAAAAATGCTTATTGAAAGAAACACTATGGCACACCTTTACCTATTTCATGGCAAAAGATAGGGCTTTGGATTCTTGGTGTGTTTTTCTACAGCTTTTGATCTTCATTAAAACAAAATAACAAAGCAAAGCAAAAACAATCTGTAAGAAACTGCAAAACTATGCAAAATAAATAAATAAAAAATGAGGCATATAATATTTCAATCTATAATCACAATTTATGGAGGTGGTGTAGACTGTGGTAGAAATGTGTTAATCTGTCATGTACATGAACAATAAGGCCATGTCATGAACAATGAGCCTATAAAGCCCATTGCAGGATCGTAACGGGAAGAAAGCTTTAATATACCTATTATTCAGATGAGAAGATAACAGAGCAAGGCTCTTTTTTTTCCTCTAAATTGAACATTGTGCCTATGATGAAGAGATGTTTCATCTCCTTCACTACTGATGGAATATGTTTTTGAGCATGTTCGTATGGTAAGAATATTTGGGGAAGTATTCAGCAATAATATAAATGGCCATGTCCCCTACTCCTCTGTTCAGAAATGAAACAAATTTAAAATCAAAATATATTTTATGTACGTGAGAAAACACCTGTATAGAGCATGCTTGTGTCTGCGGGACAGGAACACACTGACTGATTTTGTATCAATACTTCAGTTATAGCTTGAGGATATCAAAGAAACTTGAACATATTATATTACTGAAAATAAAGACATTCAAAAGTACTAATAAAGGATGGGAACACTTATAAAATAGAACATAAACATTCTAATTCAGGACATAAGCCAGTCAATAACCAGCAGGATTAGAAATAAATACTTTGTGTGGTTTGATTATTCCATAAACCTTTCTTACAGAATTTCTTGTTCTCTTCCTAAAAGAGACAATTATTGATACTGATGAGCGACTATTGGACTAGATATATCATCAGATAGAGGTCTGACCTAGCAATCTTTAAGCGAGACCAACAGAGCATTTTTAGTCAGAATTTTGCACATGGTAACATTCATCTGCCATGAGTGTTATCAGGCATTTAGAGCAGAATGTCCACTAAAACTATTACTTGAGAGGACTTAGGGACTTAGTCACCTGTATAATGTGCTTATCCAAAGGCAGATAAAACAGCTCTCACTCAAGTAGTCAATATTCATATCCTCAGCTTTTTTTTCTGTAACACTTAGGGATTGTTTTTTTCAGATACTTAGATGCATAAGGATGAAAATAAGCTCTGAAGGGGTGCTATGCTGCTATTAAAACCAATGACAGTTAACTGCATAGAGGTTTAAAATTGTTTTCTTTTTTATACCTTTCAATCAGGATAGGTAGATATCTTTATATCCTCATGTAGCTCTTCTTAGGTGTTTGTTTACATTTATAAAATGAGGATAGCAATAGTCTCTTTTCTAAACTATTTGATGTTTTTGGACTGGAGAGAGCAAAATGATGCACTCCATTCCAATTTGAATAGCATGAAAATTTTGTGTAACTCTCATCTAGATGTGCATGGTGCTCCCTGCATTCCTACAGGAGAATGAAGATTATTCAGATTATAGTATATATACTGCTCTTCTTCTGTGCTTCCAGGGAGGTCCTGAAGCACAATGTCTTGAAATAGTTGCAGTTAAATTTATGGTAATCTTATCAATAAGTGGATCTTACTAAATCTCACAACAGATTTTGATTTAAAACAAGAAGGATGGGACAAAAAGAGAAACAAAAAATGTCAAGAAAAAGTATCCTGATATAGTCTAAACTACTGGGTCATAAACTGGATCTTACTTTACTTTTATGTAACTCTCAGAACAACAGAAGTCCAATATTTGAGGCCAGCAGATGCTACCATAATAATTAACATTAAAGAAATTAAGTGTTTGAAACTGTCAGACATGATATCTCTGTGCTTTTCCCATTCATCTACTGCTGATATTCATAGGGGAAGCAAATGAAGCTTAAGAACTATCAGATTCCTTCTTGAATATCTCACGGAGGCTCGAACTTCATAAAGGAATTATCTTAATCATATCATCAAAGGAGAGGCCTTGAAATATGATCTCAGATGAAAATTTCGATGAAGGGAAGTATAGCATAAATTTCTCGACACTCAAGCCTTGGAAATTACAGCCATGACTCTCTAACTCGGGTATTGGAAGGAATAATAATTACTATTTGGCAATTTATCAAAGTGAGGGTTCCACTGGAGGGAACGTCTTATTCAATTTGGGAGCTGAAATTACACAACTAGTGGGATATTAAATAACAGTACAAAGCAGGAAGAGTATGCAAGAAAAGTGATGGGATGAATCTGAAGTAAAGGTGAAGAACTCGTTGAGAGTTAGCAAGATGATGAGGACTTTGCTTGCTTCTTTGTTTTCCAGTTAATACCATTAGGTACTTCAGCAGAAAAGACTTGGTAGAATGCTGGCCCATCTTAACAGTTAAATAACAGAGTAGCAGAATAGCAAAAGCATTAGCAGAAGGTCTATATTGGAAAAGAAGAATTACTCTGACAGTGCTTCTTTTGCTGGATATAGGTGTTCACATCTGTGTTCACATCCTGATTTTGTCTCAAACTTTCCCTTGCAAAAGAAAATTCAATTAAATGTGTGAAGTGCATTACAGTATGAGTAGCTGCACAGTCATAATTAGATATGTGGTTAAGAGTGTGCTTGTCCTATGGCAAACAATTGGGATTGCATAAAGTAGTTAGGTAACTTAGATTCCCTTACCTCTCCTGTTTTTGTTGTCCTTTGAAAGAGAGTAGAAATATATACACAGCCAACTGAAATGGGTAGACTCTAGCTCCTCTAACGTGTACCTTAGTTGTCCCTTATATGAAGTAGAAAGGAATTAGTGCTTCCAGGAAGACTTCATGGGGAACTGCACAAGCCCCCGAGCACCCCAACTGAAATTCGTTTGGCTTTAGCAGCGGATTGGACTAGAAGGAGCCTTGTAGGTCCCTTCCAACCTAAACTCTTCTGCCATTCAAGGACTATTCATCTGCTCTAAAACGTCATTAATCTCACTTCTTGCCCTCACTATTCAATGGAAACAGACCCTTCTGCAGTGTCTCCTGTTCAAATACAGTTAGCTGAGCTGGTTAGGTGAATCTCATAACTTGATAAAACGATTTCTTTGCAACTGTTTATTTAGATGTGCAAAACCAATCCTTATGTGAATATGAGGAACACACTGCTAAGTGTGTATGACCTTTAGCATACGAATCTGGATTATAAAGACCAGTCTACCTTATCTGTCACCTTTCTTTACATAGGTTGATTAAAGTAGGAGTTATCTCAGTTCTGTAGGGTTTTGACGGTATGGGTATCTTTTGAAAAAAACCTCATGTTGACTAAGCTAATAATGAATTAAATAAACTAGAATCGTATGTCACACAAATAGCATGGGATCATCGAAACCAGAATACCTTAAAATACAGCAGTGAATGGCTAAACCAGAAGCAAGAATGATTTTATCCTTCCATTGATATGTTTAATTCCCAAATTTCCAGTATATTTGTTTCATCTCAAGCATATTTAGTGCAACTCCCAGACTGATATATGAATTACTGCAAAAATGTTTAGTCAGTGCCATGCTTTATGAACCAGACCCCTGGGCTGTTCGGTATGGGTTAAATCAAGGACAGACTGTTTTTCATGACAAAGATATTAAAGTATCTATTATGAACCCCTGACCATCAAATTACTCACTGTTTGTCATATCATTTTTAATTTACATGGTGCAAGGAGCTTAAATGTCAGCATCTCTGTTATAACTTAGACTCCAGTGTTTTTAATTAATGCTTCATGTTCATGTTATGGTTATTTAGAATTTGCTGAAATCCCAGGAGTCATAAATTTCTTTTACAGGTCCTTGTGGTATGAACTTTAACAAAACAGCTGTAAAGAGGTAATAAGAATGAACAGTACATCGTATAAAGCAGAGCAAAAAGAGGAAGAAAGGTGGAAATAATCTGCAAACAGATTTAAAGGTTTTGTCTTTCTTAGGTTGGGGTTGTGATTTTTTTTTTATTAGTTGTTTCCAGATCAGGGAGGTAGAGGGTTAGTAAGACTTAAAATGTGCATAAAATCCTTGGCATAGATTTGTTACATACTCATGCTGGGATTAAATTTGTAATTCTTACAAAATTCTGGCTAACTTAACCTGGAAAAAAATCCACCTACTTTCATGCAATACTCTTTTATTACCCTGATGTGCTTGAGGAATTCCTGACCACATGTATAGCCATGCAGAACAAGATGATGGTGAGGACCAGGAAATTCACTTTATTCGTTTTCATCTGAGAATACAGAGGCACATTCCTGAGATAGAATAAACTTGTGACTTTGAAAAAAAAAAAATCAATGAAGCAATATCAGCTGTAGCAGAGGAGGTCCTTGTATCCCAACTATGCCATCTTGGGTCAACAGTGAAATCTGTCTTAGGTAATTACTCTCTGCCCTTCTTAGCTGTTCAGGCCACATCCTAATTTCTTTAGGACCACAATTTCTAATCGGTAAAAGTTTAAGTGGGAAACTATAGTTCAAGGATGAGAGTTATATTTAATAAATGGAAGACTGTAAAGGGACTGAAGAATAGGAAAGAAGTTTTGAACCATGTATCTAGAGTAAACTGAAGAGTAATATAACACCACGGCTAACCTCAAAGGTGTAACGGTATAGAATTAAGGCTGATACATTGTCACATCATCACAGAAGACACTCTGTTGTCATGAAAAAGTTGAAAATAAAATCAAAGTACTGAATATTGGCAGAGTTGTCTTGAGGTCCAATGCTTGATTATGAGAACTATTTGAGAGATGGTTGCAAGTCTTTTGAGGACTCTGAAAGTCGAGATGGAATTACATTTGCTGAAAAGTGTAGGAATGGTGTCTCACAGAGGAACAGTCTATTGGCTGCATCCTATGGTTGTGGAGTCTGTGTAGACATGTATTAGATGTGTTAATGTGCATGCGAATACAGACTAAGAAAAAAGATAAAGATGAGCTGTGCTGTCCCAAGTTAACCTGCCTTGGCAAAGCTCTATGGAAAGAGAGGTGAAATAAGAACACACTGCAAAAGAACAGAGTTATCCTGGCAGCTCATAGTCATCATCCATCAACGTGATCAAGATTTCTCAGTGTTTCTCAGTGTTCTAAGTCATTTGAACAATGCCCAGCACCATCATCCTTACACTGGCATTGTCCACCATTGCCACTTTGCACCTCAGGAGCTGAGTCAATAGATTTATTCTGCTTTGCATGTGTAACTGCAAATGCAGACATATGTGAAATACTACAGATCCATAAGTAGGGCCTCATTTGGCTATTATGTTGAAATTTAACATTTATGGTATAATTGAAATTACGCCATCTAGTATAATAAAACACAACAGTCAAGAAAGCTCTCTGAGCTTGTGATTTGTTCTGTGGAAGAGCACCAACAGAAATCCGAATTCAGGAGACTAGTTTCTCATTGCTCCTCATACCAGTTCAATAACTGTCTGCACTGCTTGTTCAACCAATATTTGATATGGAGCTCTTGGTGGACAAGCAGCCCATTGTTCTGTCCAAATCAAGGCACAATCAAGGCACTAAATTTTTCATATACTCTCATAGACACCATCTTCTGAAACTTCCTCCCAGATGAGACAACACACAGTTGAGATTTGCAGCATCTGGAAAGGAAGTTGCAACTTCTACCTCAGATGTCTGCAGGGTACAATATGGTCTCTGATCTGAGTCAGATATGTATGATAGGTACAACCTGTTGTAGCTGATACTTCTGAAAAGATGAAACATATGCCTTGTTTGAATAACTAATATAACTCATGTACCTTCATGAATTTTAGAGTACAGATACAATGAAGGAAGTCTCTTCATTCCACAGATGCAAATACCCACATCATGTTTGATCTTAAAGTAGAAGAAGTCTTACATGGAAAAACGAGATGGGGAGAGCAAAGATAATCTATGACACAATATACAACGATCTGAACGTATTCTTCTAACTGCAGTGGAGGAAGAGCGCAGTAATGAGCATTTATGAACAAAACACCAAGTGTGGGACTTCAAAGGCTTATGAGTATTCATTCATATGTATTATTTCTCAATGAGATGGGCCTTAACACCTGTTCAAAATCTGGTAGAGGGAAAAAGGAAGAAAGAAAAGAAAATCAGGTGAAGAGAAAAGCTCACATTAGATTATACATATATATATATATATATAAACCCACACAACTGAAATCTCAATCTCCATATAAGATTATTATTTCTTCTTTTATTCTCATCTGAATATTTCAGTACCAAAAGCATTTCCAGAGACTGCTACCATGCCTCAAGGGACTGTAAATGCCTTCTGTCATGATTGCCATCCATTGAAATGTGCATTAGACACTACAAAAAGAAAACTGGGGAAAGGCAAAAATGAAATAAAACAAAACCAAAGCACAGCCCATCAAAGGAAATATATATGCATATATATTTCTTTTTTTCTGGAGTTCAAAGAAATGATGTGTCCCTAAAACAAACTAATTTTCCCTCCTTCCATGCACCACACACACACATTTGTGCTCACACTCACAGAGGCTTCTGGTTTCATTGTAGGCATCCACCTCCCAAATAACCATTTCTGCAAGTAAACAAGCTTCTCTGGCTGCAGCATAAAAGAAGTTTAATAACAACTGAGATCAAAATAAGCCAGCGTTGTAGGGGAGAATAGTGGGGAATCATTCCTAAGATTGTTTGCCCCTGAAGGGAGAATTATTATTATGACCTTGTACCACCGAGTGGGCATGTGCTCCTAGCTGGATCAAATGTAGGCCTTGGCAAAGCTCTCTGCCTGGGAATGTGGTTGCAGTATCTAGTTTTTAAAGCTACTGGAAGTGTTGCTATGGGCACTGAGGCACAGGAGCCAAATACAGGAGAAGGGAAATAATGAAAAATGCTGATTAGGAGCTCAGAGAAAGGAATGGAACATTTGTGCTCAACAATAAAATGTAATGCTCTGTTAATCTGCTTCTTGGCTGTCTGGGCTCCATAGACTTTTTAATATACTTTTTGTATATTACTATATAGGTTATTTAATACACTTTTACTCTTTGGGATATTTAATATCTTGCTACATTCCCATTTAACTACCTTTACATACCCTCCTCCTGCAAAGGAAAAAGCACGCTTTTTCAAATCTATTCTGATTAAGTCTAGTGTGCACTCATGTTCTAGGAAATACAAAACAATTCCCATGCTGGCAACTTGAGAGAGTAGGTATTAATTAGCCCTCTTAGATAAACTATAGACAGAAGAAAATGTTTTCTTCGAGGGGATTTTTCCCAGATCTTCCACACTAAAATCCTTCCCACTTTTCCCACTGATGATAGACTGTTTTTATGATATATTCTCGACAATGTTGCCCGGTACAAATTTAAAGCTTTCTAATTTCTACCACTCTCTCTTTAGCTGATGGGGACATTCTGAGCATTATTTACCATTCATAAAGTTTTGATGCTGGAAAAAAAAAGCATTAACCGATCTAAGTAAGTTGCTAAAGCTACACTTTTCTAATTGGCTAAAGAACCTCTTGAAATTGAGTATTATTTTTTTAATTAGAAGTGGTATATACCTTTCCAAAATACCATTGTACCATGTTTTTTTTTTTTTCTTACACCTTGAAAAGCTTTACCCTATAATTGACTCAATCCAGAAGTCTGTCCATTCACCAACATATCCTTCTGTCTCCTTGGTCTTCTGGAGTGAAGTTCTTATACATTATGCTTTAAAAATGCAGTGTAAAAAATAGATATTGAAGGTTTTTCATACTATGCATATGCTGAGCTAGAGTAAAACACTACCACAGCTGTCAGCAAAACATATAGACACCTGAGCTGTATATCTGGCCAGGAGTTTTAAACAAACTGAATGGTACTACTCATTATGTATATACATGGATATGTATATGTAGATAGATGCAAATAGGTCTCCTAAGGCAACACAATAAGGTATAAAGAAACCTAAACTCCTATTAAAGTAAGTGGACTAAATCTCTAAATTCTTACTCATTAACACTCTAGTAAAATCTCATTGTAGTACAAGGTTTTCTAGGAAAAGAGGGGAAAGCTACTGAGGACATGAGTTTTATATCTATTGATTTCACTGAGAACAGAAGAATTTTACTTCTCGGTCACCAAATCATAGTCTGGAAAGCTACCGATATATATTAAAATAGTTGATCTTAGAAAAATGAAGTTAGACACATATTTGTATGATTGTTTTTAAATAAAATTCTCCTAATGTTTCTCATAACTCTGATCTCTTTTAGTTATAACCTGCCAAAGTCAGTTGGACCACAGATCCATTAACATTTTGAGATCTACATGAATTCCTCTCTCTTCTACCAAGCTGAGGGTCTCATCAAGTGGCATGTTGCACTGAGGTAAATTTTAGCAGGATCATAGTTGAATCCATCCTTGGAGGTATTTCCAAGGGTGGGCAGCCAGGAAAAGCAGGTGGAGGAAGAAGGAGCTGAAGATGGGAAGGCAGAGAGAGGAAATATGTCCATCTAATCTTCTGAGCAAGATGCATGCATGTGGAAACAGCAGAAATAACCTCATTAGCCAATCTGACCTCAGAAACCTGCAGGGCTGAAGATTACATGTGAAGACAGAGCCTGATGCCTTTCCAAAGAAACAGGTTGGTTTCAGTTATTCAGCATGCATGGGGCCATATTGAGAACACTTAAAACCTTGTTGTCCTCAGATGCTCAACCAGCCTCCTCCACACCCACGCTGACTGGCCGGTGTGGAGGGGAATGGATCAAGGGGAGGGCGAGACATCATGCGGACACCGTGCGATGCTGCTATCCAGGGATACCGATTTAATCTCCCTGATAAAAGCTCTTGCTTTGATTTAGGATAGCAGTTGCTAAGAGCAGAAGGAGCTGCTGGCATAAGTGGCGGTCCTCTCAGCCAGCCGTGCTTTCCAACTGTCCTGAATATTTCAAAAAAAATGAAAAA
Source organism: Crypturellus soui (assembly GCA_032275445.1). Lineage (NCBI taxonomy): Eukaryota > Metazoa > Chordata > Aves > Tinamiformes > Tinamidae > Crypturellus > Crypturellus soui. The sequence continues at coordinate 214,158 of JAUBNY010000449.1, read as the reverse complement.
GAAAAAAAAAAAGAAAAAGATGGGGAGGGGGAGAAGAGGGATGGAAAGAGAAACTCGAAGAACAAGCCTGCTGAAGAGCAGTGGCTGCAGTTCACTCGGAGGAATTCCATTAAATGAACTCATCCGTCATCTTGCCTTTTATTGATGAGTGGCATTGCTTGGCGGCAAGTGACATGGCAGAACAAATAGCATCGGAGCCCTGGCTTCCTCTCCCATTGCACACAGAGACACACAGGCCCCAAAACAATGAGTCATTACTTATTACATCCATTATTAACTCAGCTCAGGCTCATTAGGCATGGAAATTGAGGAGGGGAGAAGGAAAAAAAAATAATAAAGGAGCTAAGTAACACCAAGTACCTGCATATTTAGGGGAAGGGTGTGTTGACAGGGGAAAGGGAAGGGCAGTTAAAATCCGCCATTCAGCATCTGTGACATTGTCAAATCCTGAGGGTCATGGGTAGTTGATCACATGTTTTCCTTTTTCTGACATGATTGCATTGAGGACTGTGCTTTAAAGCAACAAGGCCAAAGAACAAGAAGGTAAGAACTACATCATTAACTACTGCAAGACTTTCACAATAAAGTTTAGCAAGAGTAATATGGTTTTATTGTGTCTCAGGTGGACACAATGGGGAAGAAGAAAATATGAAAGATGGAGCCACTAGAGTAATAAACCTAATCAATCCCAAACATCTTTTCTGGATATAGACTGGTATTCCCATCTGTCTTCTTACCTGTGGTATTGAATTTATTTAATTTTGGTTGTCTATAAGTTAAATGCCTATTCGAACTAGCATCTCTTCCAGGCTTCCTCTATGGTCAAAGGAGGGCAGTAAGTTTGCTAGTAGGTGTTTCCCTCCATCCTAAACTAAAGAGTTTAAAATAGATGAAATTAACTCCTATGTTGAGATGTTCTTGCACTTTTTACTGTTGAAAAAGGCTAAATGACCAACTTTGATGGTGCATATAGCTTGCAGAGAGCTAAAGTGAGTCTGGCAGTAGCTGTCCTAAGTCATGGTTCAGTACAACAGCAACTGCTTTCTGAACCTGTTTGGAAACAATCTTTTCTCCCATTTCCTTGACTAGTCAGGTTTAGAAACATTTCCCAAAATGTGCCTGTTCACTAAAAGAGTAATAAATGATTCAAGAAAGGAAAGTAAGCTGGAACTGCTACTGAGCCAATGGAGGATGGATAAAAAACAGATAGAATAAAACTGCACTGAACTGGTCAGAGGCAAAAAAAAAAAAAAAAAAAAAGAAGAAGAAAAAAGTGTGGATCATTCAAATAAAATGAGACAACAGCAAAACAATTCCAGTAAAAACAAGATCTTCTGATTCAGTCAGGTGAGTTACCAGTACAGAAAAGTGTCTGCCCCAAATTTAATCCAGTTCAAGTTTCAATTTCTCTGAACTCACAGAAAGTTCCATTAACTCTTCTTGGCTACCTTTCACCTTTCTTTATTTCTTTTTTTCTTTCTTTTTTTTTTACTGCCCATTGGCTTAGGATGAGATAAAGAGAAATGGAAGTCATTGAAGTACTGAGAGTTTGATTTTTGATATTCCAAAGAATAGCAAAATAAAACAAACAGAAAAAAATCTTGAAATTCTCAAGGGATTTAGGTCTTTGATGCAAATGGCAATTGGGCAGGCAGGTCCTCTCCTCAGAGCACAGAGTCTCTGAGGCTGAGCCTCCTCAGTAGTTTCTATGGGTTTTTGCCATTGAACGGAGACTGAGTTTTACATTCAGAGTGCATGTAAATTAACCAAAACTCAGACCTGGAATAAACAGATACATTTTGAATGCAGTCCATCAGCAGAGAATATTCTAACTGCATAATTTCTGAAGTTGGTTATTTTCAAACTGGCTCTTTCTGTGTTTGTACTTGAAGACCTGTTATATGCATTAAATCTCTTAATTCTTCACTTATACCTGCTAATAATGGGAGGTGGATAGCTTGAGAGGAGCTTCCTCATTTATCTCCTCTAGAGGTTTTCTGGGAACAGGCACTAGCAGGGAGTAAAGCTAGATTGCTTCCAAGTTCATCTTGGCAAGAGCTCGCCTATTAAAGGCTCTTCTTCTTCTAATTGATTTTGAAAAGAAGCACAAAAGAAAGTTGTGTTGTTTGACAGCTGCCCTAAATGTCTGAGTGTCAGAATCAGTTAGCACATGCCACTGATTATACTCTTTCAGCTCAGATGCTTAAGTGGCAGTTAGCTTATGCACGTGCTAACAGGATTGGAAAAAAAGAAAATGTGGCCTCCTTCCTATGGCAATTCAGTTGATGCTTCCCTCCCTTTTCATTCCACCTCTACAGAAGAGATTTACATAACCACAAGAATAAAATAATATATAAATATATACATCATTTAAATAGAATGGAAAGCACCTCATTAATTTCCCTCTATCCTCTCTCTCCTCCTATATTAATGTTTTTTGGTCTTCATGAAAAAAATCTGAATAAAAAGAAATACAAACAATCAAAATTGAGGAAAAAATGACAACACTTTGCCTTGATGAATTGTGGTAGGTTTCATTCACACATACCAAAAAAAATAAACTCTTATTTGGTACAAAAGTATTTATACATATATGCATATATCTGTGTGTTTGTACATAGGTACAGATACATAGTATATATATTTGCTCACTATATTTTTTTTTTCTTTTTTTTTTTACTTTTTATCTTGGAAAGCATCATTTCTTGCAGAGATCATTTCAGGAGAGAGGTAAGATGGATAAGAAGGAAATGAGGTTAATTTTACTGGATGATACCTCCTGTCAAACATCCCCATTTATTCTTTCCTCTGTGAGACAGGCAGAGAAAAGTGGTGGACACCTTAGTAGCATATTAAATTATCTATAAAGTACTTATAATAAATTCTTTTGCCTATAATTCAGATTGTATTAAAAAGAAAGAGAAAAAAAAGGAGGGGAGCACAGATGCATTTACACAGCATTTTTTCAACTCATTCTAGAGCTTCTGCTTTAACAAAGAACAACATTATCTTTGTAAATTTACAACCCTATTTTAAAAAAATAGTCCTAAGTTGCGCCCCATAAGAAGTGTGTAAGAGTTATTCCTTGCCTCATCAGCTTTAGGTCTTTCAAAAAATAATCCAGTTTCCCTGGGTGTCTTCTTATTTACCACTCTGGGAATCTACTGAAGGACATCACTGTTCACAGCTTACAGGATGGTAAAGGACAGGATCCCCAGAATATCCCTGAAGAACTTTGGCCCATCGTATCTGAACCGTACACTGAATGGGAATTCAATATATTTTATCTCTGAGGATCTAGTCTTGCAGTGAGCTTTACTTATTCACCAGTTGAGCCTAATCCAGGGCTGGTCACAGGGCAGCAAATCATTTCACCTTGCTTTAATTGCCTGAAATGCAGAAATCTATGAGAGTCCATCCTTCAGTCTCTCTTTTTGTGTTAATAAAGAGAAATAGGGGTGTTTAGGGCACAATTCAATGACCTATTTTTGACTTCCACCTTAGGGTGAGATGGATTGGGCCGTAAACATGCTTGATTCTGCATTGATTGCAGAGCCTCAGGTGACCAGCTCAGATGTCAACAGTTACATCTGGGCAGATGAATCTCACTCAGACAGCTCATGTTTGACTTAATGACTTTGCACGCGGATATAAGGGGCAAGATTTGCAAGGAAGTGAAGTCAAAGACGGATCATTGTCCTCTGTCTGTTATAGTGATATTCTACACTCAAGTTTTGCAGTTGTTGTTCCATATCTTGGTCATGTGTAATAGCAAAGAGGAGAGAGGTGTCCTATCAGTGCGTGGTAGTTGCACCAGCAGCTGCAATAATGCCAGAAATCCTCCTTTAGGACAAGATGCCAGCAGCTGAGGTTGTCTCAGCAGCAGCAGTGAGAAGACAGATGTAAAATCAGTAGCTGGTGATTTTACATCAGGGCAGTGAATGTAAAATCAATGAGAAGTTTTAAAGTGGGGAATGGCCTAAATTTAACAAGGAGAATTAAGTCAATGTTTATTTTAGCACATGGAGAGATTTTCCCTTTCTCAAACCAAGACTATACTTAGAAGAATGTGAGAGACAATTTTAACAGAAGCTTGCTTAAAAACACATCTTTGTGGCATCAGAAACACAATACGCACAAATATTTCCACTCTGTATTCCACTGAATGCTGGCTAGTTCAAACAGTCTAGAGTCTTATCAGGAGAACAGAACATGTAAAGGCTGTTAAAAATCACATTAGGACATGGAAGGGAAAGAAATGAGGAAAATAAAATAATAGAAATTATTTTCCAGAAAGGATTTTTTTTCCCAATTAAGAGTTCACTTTGAATCACTTAAATATGTTATCAAGCTTCACAAGAAAATAGTATTATCTTTTTTTAATGTTTTCAGGACAAAAGATAAGAAAAAGGAAGGGAAAGAGGAAAAAAAAAAAGAAAAGGAAAAATAAGAGCAAATAATTTTAAATGAAGAAGAAAAAAATCAGCATTCTGTTTTTTTTTTTCAACTTTCTTTGAAGAACAAGCAAAAAAAGAAATGAGGCCACCTTTCAGTCAAAAAGATTTTGAATGGAAAGTTTTCAGTTGCTCTGTTAATCAGTAAAGGTTAAGCACATGCTAAATTTTAATCATACGCTCACGAGGAAAGTCCAATAAAACATTCATGTTCATACAGGAAGGACCTTGGGACTTTTGCATTTTAGAAGTTTGCACACACATTTAATTTCAACGTCCAATGTTTAAGTGTTGGACTAATCAGTTTCCCCTTCCTAACATTTAAGGCTGTATGAGAAAATCTCTGTTACATAAAGCATCCATTCTCTGAACCCCCCTCCAGAGATTTATGCATGTCTGGGTATCATTCTCCTTTCTGAAACTGTGTGATCAGGCATGGGCTGCTAGATGACAGTTTTGGTGTCTGCAGTGCCATGACATATTCTCTCATCTGCTCATCTCTTTCCGTGCTATATTAGAGCCTAATTTGGGAAGAGGCCTTCTTTTAAGAGGTCTATTTTAAGGTTGCCCGTTACCTTAATTAAGACACTGAAACACATATGCATACACAAACAGACACACATATGCACATGTACATATATATGTGCATCTCTGCTATTGACACGGCTTCTGCTAGCACCGTTAAGGTTCCAAGGACTAGAGGTCCAGCCTGTCTCTTCTCTACGTTATGTGACATTTTGAGTCTCCTGGGTTAATATCCTTCAACACTAAATTCTAAGGGGAAAGGACTCCAAAAGTCACCAGGTTTCTTAGCCTGAGACTAAGTTTCAAATCAGCTTACTAAAAACCAAGAATTTCAAAGACTAAACTAAGCTGCCTGACATCTCTCTCAAGCAGAGAGAAATGAAGAATGTGGGTCGGACAGAAATGCTCCCTGGCTTTCCAGGAGCTTTTCTTTGGATGGCATCAAGCATCTTTTGCATGTGTCTACTCTTTTGAATATTTCTCTTTTGCCCATCTGTCTCTGTGCCAAGTTATTCCTTCCCTCTCTTATCATCACCTAAATGTCTAATTCCAGCTAGAAAAAAAAAAGGGAACTAACCTCCCATGTGCCTAACAGTATTTTCCAGTTCTTGCACTAGGGAAATGTGGTGGATTCTTGCTGATAGTGGCACCCACTTTAAACACAGAATATGAGAGGAAGCATTTCAAGATTCTTCAAGATAAAAGCAATTTTGTCCCAAATCCTGGTGCTCTCACATTTTACAGGGAATCTGCAATGGTGGATACTTTCTACATAGCAATATTGAGAGTTTACATGAGAGAAAAAAAAATTAGTTAGGAGGAATATTAAAGAAGTATTTCCTTATATTTAAAATATCAAAAGAGGAGTGAGATAATTTGCATAAATCATGTTGTACAAAAGACATAAAAGCAAATACTTGGTGACTACAAGATTGTTTTCAAACCTGGTAACATAGCCTTTCAAAAACAAGCATTCAAATGAAACTGTGTGACATCAGGTAACATATTTATTCAACATCTTGATCTTTTTTTTAGGTCTTTCTAAAGATCTAAAAATCTTTAGAATTGGCCAGATATGTATAATCAATTTACTTGTTCCATATATACGTTTATAATTTCTGCCTGAAATGGAAATAAGAATGATGGGCTTTCTGATTGTCAGTTTTAAGATTCAGATTCTGGATGTGAGCTTTTAATTGCTATGACAGCAATGTGTTTACTGTGTCTAAAGATATGCAGACGGCTTTATGAGTAACTTAATAGTCTACTACATGTTTGTTTGTGATCTTATTCTGTTCGGGGCTCATCCAGGGCTCTTTGAAGTCCATAGAAATGTTTTCATTGACTTCAAAGGGCTTTTTGCTTAGACCCTTATCCGTAAATACTGAATAGATTAAAAACTGATCTGTGGATAGTTTGTAATGCCAAAGGAAAGGAGAAGAAAACAGCATTTACAAAATTATGTACCTGACAAATACTACTTGACCATCTTTCATTAATATGTGTATTAATACTAAACCAGTACTACAATGACATATGCACACTACTGGGTGTCCAGAGCAGTTTAAGAGAAACGTGATACATTATACACAAAAATATTTAACGATATTTGTGCACTTTACATATAGCTTCACCTAAGCTTATTCCAAAAGCGAAGCCACTGGAGTATTCAAGGATGCACAACCATTTCCTAGGCAGAAGTTCTTTCCCAGATGTTCAGTTTGACCTGGGGCAACTCAATCAAAGTCTGTAAGGTTTCCAACATTTCTAGTGGGGATTTAGTTTTAAAAATGTGGCATATGGATTTTTCTGGCATTAATGAAATATAGCTGTGCACACACCATTAAATAAAATGAGACTGTAATCCTTAAAACTACGTGAGTAACTAGAATTTGAAGAGCGAGAGCTGGGAGAAAAGAAGAAAGTTGAGCGTGAAGAAATGGAAGAGTTTCACAATGGACATCTGAACAGGTGTCCCATATAGCCCATGGACTCAAAGGGCATATTGCCAAACAAAAAGATGGGTAGATAGAGCATTATGTAACACATTTAGCTCAAAAAAATCCAGATAAAAAGGTAAGGAGTTACTTAAAACTATTTCAGTAAAGATTTGATCTTTTAATACTTTCTTTAGAAGTCTCTGTAACTCATCCTCTCTCAACTTAGAAGCATAAAAATATTGCTTTTGGCAATTGTCTTGATTTTTATTGTTGCAGTTTTGAGACTTCCAAAGCAGGACAGGAAACTTCAGAAATTTTACCCCTATAAATTCACTTAAATTCAATGACTCACTGCAATATTCCTGGACTTCTGTTACAGAGATGGGGTTAAAGTCTATCCAGCACAGACAGGGAATACTCGAATTCAGGAGTAAATTTTCTTCTGTTTGACTTCAGGATGTCTGATCACGAAATGAGAAATGAAGCCACATCTTTTGTGTCAGACACCTGGAATTCAGCACAATTTTCTTTTCCATGTACATGCTCTCCTGCCTGAGTCTCTTAGCTCTTCCAGCTTTTAAGCTTGAAAATAATTTCCTTCTCTTTTTATATATTGGGACAACATTTCTTTTTCACTGTGTGCTATCTAAAGGGACATTTAGGAGGGTTCTCTGCAGCGAACTTTGTGACAGCATCATGACCTTCTGCCTTAAAACCAAATGACCGTGAACTAGCCCTTAATGGGCACAGGCACCTGCACTGTCCTGTCTGTACATGTGCTGAACTGTAACTCCTTTCCATTCCCTTTATAGACAGGAACATTCCTGAGTGCTCCCTGCACTTTTAGTAAATATTAAATAATAATAACAGCAATGATTTAATTCCATTTAACGGAATAATTTGCTGCCTAATCACAGTAACAAAAGAAACGTTTGCTAAACATGAGGCTTCTACAGAGCAGCTAGAGCAGCTGCTGCTGAGGGCTTGTCATACTGCAGAAGCGCTCGTCTGTCCAACCCTTCCTGGTGCAGAGACATCAATCTCGATCCCTGCTGGCTGCCGACTTCGCTCTGTAGACACCAGCATCGCTGTAAAGTTTTGTGCCTGTGACAGACAAAAGAACAGGGTAACGATGCCCTTAAGTCACATACTGGTTTGGGCATGGGGAAAGGGCTGCCCTTTGAGCGATAGCAGTAGGGGAGCAGTAGTTTGGTAAAAAGACAGGTAGTTTTGAGGCCATAAGGAAGGTGGAGGGAAATCAGTGTTGCCTTCCTCAATGACTCAAACTCAAAGCCGGATGAACTACCTCTGTACCTTCCTGACTGCTTTCCTCAGCCTAAAGAAGTACTGTGTGAAGAATGAGTAAGTATTTTAGAGCTTTTGTTTAGTATGAGACAGCAGAGCCAGCTAGATTCATTCATGTAACTATACAGACAGCTAACTTTCACTGTAGGCACAGAGTAAGCTCCTACCTCTATCCCAATGACTCCCCAAACCCTATCCTAATCACTTAAGTACATCTATTCCTGTATATCCACAGAAATATGCCATTTACAAAGCTCCTTAAAACCCACACTGCATATCCCCAAAGCCATCACCTCGGCAGAAGCACACAGCACCATGACTGTGTTCTCCAAAGTCAGCAGTGGGGTTACTCAGTTTGGGAACAGCTTTCTGGACATCCTGTCTGACACACACGGGCAGCAGTGGACTCTGCTCAGAGGGCAGAAGAGCAGGAGAGCAGCTGGCACTGACCATAGCGCTGAACCTTTGCTCAGTGGCTAAAGCTGCTGCACATTAAGTCCCCTGCTACCAGGCTGCCCATCTTACAGCTGTCACAACTCAGGAGAATGCCTTAGTATAGTACTATTTTACTGTCATCCTGACTCCTGAATTATCTGGATTTTTTTTTTCAATTCTCCACTTTTATTTTTAGGGAAAGACAAGGTGTTACAAGGCAAATTGAAGTGTAGTTGGGCATCTGTCCAGACATGTTCTTATTTTGTAATAATTGCAATCTATGTTAAATTTCACTTATAAGGAGAAATTCTCATATTAATTACTAAGTGATCAAGCATGAACATTTATCAGATAGTGTATTGTAAATTCAAAACCTATCTTAGTTTATGATAAGTTTGCTCATACTAACAAAACTTATGAGCAGAAAAAGGTAGATGAATTATCTCAGTATAAATACATGATAATAAAGCCTAGATTAGTGTAATTAAGGTGTAGAAAGGAAAGTTATCCAGATAAGGATAGAAGCTGTTATGTCCTATTTTTTATCTAGTCCGTATTCTCTGTAGTCACTCGTATATACTGCTGATTTCACAGAATCACAGAATGGTTGAGGTTTGGAGGGACCTCTAGGGATCATCCAGTCCAAACCCTGCTCCAACAGGGACACTCAGAGCAGGGACACAGGGTGGCATCCAGGTGGGTTGAAGATCTCCAGAGAAGGAGCCTCCACAGCCTCTCTGGGCAGCCTGTGCCAGGACTCTGGCACCCTCACAGCAAATAAGTTCTTCCTCACATGGAGGTGGAACTGCCTGGGGTTCAACTTACACCCATTATCCCTTGTTCTGTCACTGGCCACCACGCAGAAGAGCCTGGCCCGGTCCTCCCTACAGTCACCCGTCAGGTACTTGAACATGTCCTCCTCTCAGCCTTCTCTTCTCCAGACTAAACAGGCCTAACTCGTTTAGTCTTTCCTCATATGACAAATGCTCCAGACCCTTAATCATCTTTGTGGCTCTGCACTGGACCCTCTCTAGAAGCTCCATGTCCTGCTTGTACTGAGGATCCCAGAACTGCTCCCAGGTGCGGCCTCACCAGAGCTGAGCAGAGGAGCAGGATCCCCTCCCTCGCCCTGCTGGCAATGCTCCTCCTGATGCAGCAGGATCCCACTGGCCTTCTTGGCCACAAGGGCACATTGCTGCCTCATGGTTAACCTGTTGTCAACCAGAACGCCCAAATCCCTCTCTACGGAGATGCTTTCCAGCAGGTCAAACCCTAGTCTGAGTTAGTGACAAAGTCAATGGGATGGGATACTTCAAAAAGAACCATCCTTGACAGAATTTTACTTATCTGGAACAGCTGCCCTACGAGGAGAGGTTGGGAGAGCTGGGCCTGTTCAGTCTGGAGAAGAGAAGGCTGAGAGAGGACCTGATCAGTGTGTACAAGTACCTCAAAGGAGGCAGTGAGGAGGATGGGGCCAGCCTCTTTTCAGTAGTGGCCACTGACAGAACAAGAGGAAATGGCCACAAACTTAAACACCAAAAGTTCCACAGGAAC
>JAUBNY010000449.1:185879-203845 GCA_032275445.1 Crypturellus soui | reverse complement strand
GTGGCCCTGCGTGTGCAGGGGGTTTGGACTAGATGACCTCTAGAGGTCCCTTCCAACCTTAGGCATTCTATGATTCTGTGATCTGTAAACAGGTGTTTGCTTGCCTTCTAAATGAGGTGACAAATGGCTAAATGCGAGGCTAGCGCTACAATGTTGCTTGGTGCTGCTGGCTGCAGACCGTAGGTCCTTTTGGCTTTGGCTGCCCCACAAGCGCTGGTCATTTTAGCACTTTGCGACTTGCTATTCAACCGCAGAGCCTACAGCTGCTCTTCTCACCTGTATACCAACACATCCTCTGCATCACTTTCCTAATTCTGGTGCCTCAAATGCACTCTCAATATTAATTTCCTGAAGAATAATTTTTCATCAAGTGATTTACAGTGAGGATGATTCGCAGAGAAAGTGGTTACAGAGCACGAACAGAAAGTCAAGCAGTGCCTGGTGTTCCCAAAGGGGTTTGTAGGGAAAGTGGAAATGTGAAGTAACTTGCAGTGATAAATGGGACTTGCAGCTACAAAGCTAAAGAGAGCTTTGCTGCTCAGTCCAAGGGGTATCTTGTCCACATGCATACTTTTTTGTCCGTTCTGCCTATTTAGCCTTAAGCTCCTGGAGAGCCAGGACTCAGCACTTATATGTGCAGTAACCAAACAACTCTTTCGAGTACTGACAGACTTACACATAATAGCAAAACAAAACCAACTTAAAGTACATAACTGCCAACCCTAATCATACTTATCTATAAATGCCATGAGTGTTTCATCCCAACACCTATATGGGCTTTTATGGTAAAAGCTATATTGTCTACTTAATGCACTTTGGTGTAGTTGTCCCCAGTAATGTGCTTTGATGCAGTTGCTTCCAGGAGTTTGCTCTTTGGGTTTAAACATATTTGATCATTGTTCATGAGAATGACTTGTTTTCTTTCTTCTTTTCTCCTCTGTGTAATCCTAAATTCCTTGAGAAACTGTTATCTTTCCTTGACTTAATTAAGAGGGATCACATATATATTTTTTTTTCTGCAGTGTTTTCCTTTCTGCTCGGTTTTGTGCAGTCACAAACATAACCGCACTAGATCATGATATGCAAGTGCCTCCTTTAAAATCCACCCCCTGAGCTCCAGGGACGTGTGGGGTGGTGTTGCCTGTGGAAATCAGGGCCTCTGGGGTTCCTCAACTGATTGCCCTATCACCAGTGGCCTCCTTGACTACACACGGATGTCTTCTCCCCGCTTCCCCTCCCTTTAAGTACTTATTTGCAGATTGTAGCATTTCCAGGCTTTGAAGCAGCACCTACAAGTAAACTCCCACCCACACTTTCTTGCTATTTAGGTCAGAATCGCTTCAAACTAGAAGGAAAAAAAAACCCACACACAACACAGAACCGACAGAGAGAAAATCAAATAATGAGGTGCAGCCACCCAAGGCTGGTGTGAAAAATCAACATATGGGGAATTATTGCGAGCGTTGGGCTCTGCTTCAAATGGGCTTGTTTTGCCTGGATCCCTGAGACGAGCTGCAAAAGGCAGAGTCAGTAGCTTTGCTAATCGCCGAGCTACCTGCAGAGAAACCGGCAACCATAAAAAACACAGAGAACAACAGGGAAAGGGATGTGGAGAGCGCCTCTACTGCATGGCAGAGGATGGGATAGCTGGCACCTCTATGGGCTTGGCTAAAACTGCAGGTGAAAAACGCCTTCTGCAGCAATCACTACAAAAAGAAGACCGTGGGTTTGGTACAAGTGGCTCTTGCTCAGGCATCTGTGTAGAGAGCTTGCCAGCGTGGCCAATATGAGTGGGCAGTTAAATCAATAAAATGTATATAGAGAGAATGGTTTGTATATTCTCAGGGATATAAATCAACATTACATCAATAAAGAGCATCATTCAGAAATGAGTGGATTTGGTCCATAGAGCTCTAGTCTCAAGTAGATGTCTAAGATTGGTAAAGTGAGACACGCTTTGAAGATGTTCACCTCTGCTTTCACTTTGATGATCTTCTTTGAATTTCTTGGTCAAATCTTTTGTTGAAAAGGTAACAAAGTTGTTACCTATGCTATTGTTTCAATTCACATTATTCTGGCTACACAACTATGTATTTAAATGTGCACAGTTTTAATGCAGTGTGAAGGCTCAGGTCAATTTTTTCATGTTAGAAAGCTTCCTCTTTAAATAAATCAAGAAATGCAACAATATAAAGAAATGTTGGGATTCAGGCTTCTCTTCATAGAAAAAATGTCTAATTTGTTTGTCTGTTTGTGAATAAAACACATGTGAAAGCTTGGCAGAAAGCTGAATTTCAACATGTCAGAATTTGGAGAGGACAACTTCCTTTAGCTCTGTGGAGAAGGCAGGGGATTTGGACTGCAATATGGCAAGAAGGCCAGGAAAATAAAACAAAGCCAAATGATGGTCTTTATCTCAAATCTACTAAAATCTTATTTGAATTCCCATGGAACTTGTTGGATTTTTTTTGAGAAGGGAAATCCAAAAGAAAAGTGCAACATTTGAATCCGTTCTACTACTTATTTAAGAGCAGATGGCTCAATTCCAGACGAGCTGAAGGTCTGCCTACATTAGCAGTGCAGTCCAGATTAGGCATGTACTTTTTCAGTGAATCTTCCAATGGTCCCATTTTGGCTCAAGTTAAATCAGATAATGTGCTCCAGAATCCCACCTACTGCCTTCAGCCATGAATACGCATACAGACCACTGGCTCCCACCACAGCGAGTGTGAACCAACCCCCCTGAGATGGATCTCATGTGGATGGAGGGATGGCACTCCAGGTTACAGCTCTTCTCCTAGCAAGTGTCACAGCTTGCTTAGCTAAATACTGAAGCCTCTCCTGGAAGTCTCTTCATTCTGACTTATTCCAGGTCCTCTAATATTATCACAAAGTCCAGTAACTGTACACTTGTGTTCCAGTTTTCTGAAAGTAATTGAGTTCGATATTGAAAATAATCTTATACAACACTTTGACCTCTTGCAAACTTATCAAGATTTAATATTTAGGTCTAAACCTTGAAGACATGAATGTAATGCACTGAAAACAGAAAGCATTGTGGCATAGAGTCTCCCCAGAAATTATAGTCAAGCAACTGATTAAGTTCTTACTCAATCACTCAGATCCTCTTGGGATCCTCCTGGGATCAGATGCTGGGAGGACCCAGGTCATTGGGAAGCAAGACAGACTGATAGAGGACAGCTGAGATCTCTAGGCACAACAGATGCTTGTCTACCTGTTGGCTACAAGGACTCATCTCCACTGGCACAAGTACTAGAAGTTTGTTAGGATGATATTTCTGAGAAACATGAGGTAGTAAAATGCACATGTGTGTATATATAATGTAGTTATAACGATGCTGGCAAAGAAAATATTGCTTGCACTAAGATACTACAACGACCTTAGCACCATTTGTACTGTGGCGAATATTTCTGTTTCTTTGTTTCACTGTAGTTTTATATCCTTCTTAAACCACATTACAGAGAGCAGTTCCCATATCCCCTAGCAGTGATTAGTCAGTCATGAGTGAGAAAGTTCCAAAAGAAATTGTGTATATATACAATATAATAATTTTTCATTTTTACAGCTGTAATAAAAGCAGGAGGAAAAAAAAGGAAAACAAAAAACAGTCAAACAAAAAATTAAATAAAAACAATGAATGCTTCTAAAAGGAGAAATAAAAGACAAAACTAGCAATAGCAGGTAAGGATTCAGATAGTGCCTTCAAATCATACTAGTAATGTGAAATGCATTCAGCACCAGCATTCAACAAGCAATATGCATAAAGAAAAAAAAGATATTAACCCTCAGGTGATGCACATCTCTCACCTCAGGCAGACTCCAGCTAACTAGAAAATTCAAGCAGTTTTCATGAAAATTGCATGAAGGATTTTAAGACCAACACCCCAATCATTTCTCGAGAGAAAATACGAACTCCAAAATGCCTGATGCCAGTTATTTAGTAAAGTGTAGTTTTCATTTTCTTCCTCACCTTCTTCTCTTTCAGTCTGGCAAAGATAACTTGATTGAACAAGAGAGAAATCCCCTGCTCTACTCTGGTTCCAAACTAGGTAATCGAGTGGTTTGAAAAAAGCTTCACAGAAGCTTGCTGAAAATATTATTGCACACATACCCTAATAAATGAGTGATACAACAGCTCAAGGTTCACATCAGAGAAATGTAAATTGAGCTAAAATGCAGGCTAAGTGACATGCCCAAGATCTAACCAGTATTTGGTTGTTTTCTGCTCAGACACAGTACTTGGCTACACAGACTTTGGTAGAGGTAGTTACAGCAGAGGTGGCTGTAAATCCTGAGTTTAAAGCAAGGAAACTGAAGCATGGGGGGAGCAAAAGTGATTTGCATATAGTAAGATTGTGCAAGAGCAAGCAATTAACACATAATTTCTGAGGCTGAAAGAGTGTCTTAATCACAAGACCATACTTTCTGAGCAGCAGGGGACTATATTTTTTCTTTCTTTCTTATAATCTCCTCCCAGAGAAGTGCCATTCAACAGGAAGTTGAGTGACATTATCAATCTGGATTTTGCAGAAGCTGAAGTTTGCCACACAGTTAGCGGGAATTTACACAATGGCAGATTATCACAGGAATCAGCGGAAAATTTTTAATTTGGAAAATACTTACAACAACATTCAGGGTCACTGGGATTTAAAAGATTCAAATTTAGAGGAGGCCTGGAAGAGAAGACAACAAAACATCTACCAGCTGTTTTCCTGGAAAGTCATTGAGAGCTATTAAAGCTATTGCCTCCTTATGTACTCCTCAAAGAAGCTTGCCTGTAGCACACCTTCAAAAACAGGGAACACATTCCCATCTCCTTAAAATTTGATGTTGTAAATTAACACCACTCTTGTGTGGTTTCCTTAGAGGATCTCAGGATTTACTCTGCATTGAAGACTTAAACCAGGTAAGCAACAGCCAGCAACCATAAAACAAACCAGCATTTATAGGTCAGAAGACTATAAGGCACATTTCAAACTTACATAGAAAATACAGAATACAGGCAGTAGCCTGCCTTTAAGGCAGTAGCCTAAACTATCTCAGAGAAAAAAAGGAGCTTCTTGACTTTCTTTTCTTCTGATGTGTTTTCGTAATTTTTTATCATTTCCTGTCCTGACTGTGTTCCTAAAACCTTTGAAATTTTCTTAACTAGTACTTTTTCCTCAGATATTGCCCCATGCAAGTTCTTGATAGACCATTCATACAGCTGTTTGTATTTTCACCTTCATTCTCCAGGGACAAAGCTTTCATCCATTCATACACATGTAAATAGTACAGAGAAAAGTGGTAAAATCAGAGCCACAACAAGCATAAAACATTGCAAAATATTCCCATGTTTTTTACAATGTGAGATAACACAAAAAAAAATATTTCTAATCCACTCCTGTTGCTAGGCCTATTCCCACCTCTTTTAAAGAATGAAAAGCTGCTTAGTTAAAGGTTTAGTGATGCTGGAGGTGGGTACAGGTGTACTGTCAATTATCTATATCAGAACTGTCCATTTCACGAAGAGAAATGTGGCGTTATTCCTAAGGCCATTACTTGGGCATTTGGCTTACGGTGCAGAGCTGCAAACTGCAATGCTTTTACCACTATTTTACACAAATATTTGTAAAAGGAGCCAAAGCCAGAATAAAAACAAACCAAACCAAACCAACCAACCAAACAAAAAAAAGCCTCTGCTGAATGTCTCATCACTAGGATACAATCTCTTTTTCAAGCCTTTGTTACTCCTGATCTGAAACCCAATGAGGCAAACTCCTTTCGCCAATGCCTCTGCCATCTCACACCAGCACCACAGGGCCCTTAGATGATGAAAACAGCTGTCCCAGCTTTAATGTGACACATCACAGGAGGATAAATGGTGAGACAATAATGAGTACTATGGTGCCTGAGTCCTTTGTTTGAAGATGGTTCTTAGTGTCTCACTTACGAAAACTGGAAAGCCTTTCCATGGAAGTCAATAGTTGTCTTCGTTCTATAGATACGGCATGAAGAAGCCAAGCTACCCTGCTGTAAACAATATGGCAATAGCAACAAAAATGAAATTGTTAGGCAATTATTCCTACCCAGGTATTTACTTTGTGATGGGGTCATAAATGTACTTACTTACATTGTATGTTCAAAAACTGTAATGTTCAAAACATAACACTAAAAATGTTTTTTCACACCCTTCTCAGTCATGTGGACAATTTTTGCAGTCTGGTCCCATATCTATTTGGGAAAACAACACAGCTAGTGTCTGTTCTGAATGTTCCTTCATCAAGTGAAGTTTTGTTACTGATGAATCAGCATTACCTTCCTAATTCATAGCTAGAGAACTCCCTTCTTCCTCACTTCTTGCTTTGCTTCTTTCTGTGGAGTACAGTAGAAGGACCCAGGGCATTACTGAGATGCTGTCAGCACAGATATGACATCGCAAGATACTTTTAAGTCAAATTCCATTGTATAGAAGACTTCTTTAGAATAATTGATAGGTTTCATATAAAACAATCAAGTTAGTTTCCAAGCTCAGAATTGTTTCCTTTGTCTTACCATAGGAATAAGAAAAACCCTGTGTGGTATGTAGAAAGCACATCTGAAACCAGCACGTCACCAGGTCAAAACACAGAATTGCCTTGGAAAAAAAATCCATAATTTGTGCACTTTTTTTAACTTCTTCCTGTTTCTTTTCTTTCTTCCCCCTCTCCTGCCCTCCACGGACTCAGTTCTTTCTGCTGTGTGTTTTGGAAAATAAATTAGTTGGCTTTGTGCTATCAGGGAGTATGTCATTAGGGGGACATTTGTCTTTTTCTGCTTGCTTTGTGGTTTCCATCAAAGGTGCAAGCCTATGGGTTATATCTCTCTTTATCTCTATTGTGTTTTAACTTAGAAGAGAGGGAAAACAGGAAAGATATTTTATCTCCCTATGTACCATATAAGGATCCGTGGCATTGAGGTAGCGCCCCTATCTCTCTCCTACTTCACTTGTCCTCAAGCTAAAACAGAGAGTGAGAATATGATTTAAACAAGATTTCTGCTGGTTTGCTACTTCAGGTTGTCATAGCAGTGCTTGTATGCGTGACCACTATTCTTCTTTGCTCTTATATTTAATACATTTTGTCACTTTTAGAAAAGGAAGGAGGGCATGAGTCATTTTAACATAGAACCTTTTGATATAGTTTTTTCTTTAGCTGGAAATGCTAAGGTTTTCTATAGCTGTCTTTCCTTATTATCATTATGAATACAGAATTACCTTGTAATCTCTGATTAGTTCAGTTAAATTTGAAAGATAGACCAAACCTGCACGTTTCCTATCATCAGGCATATATCTTCAGTCTATGAAAATGAACAAACAATTTCACAATATGAAGATTTCCCCTCAGATTTCAAGCATTCTGGGGTCTGTCAGTCTGGGACTTCCCTAAATGGAATTAATTAGCAGTTCTTTTTAGCTCTTCCTAATTTGAATGTTATGGGAGGAAAAAAAAAAAAAAAAACAGCAACAAATCATACAGAAATTAAGAAATCTGTTCAAATGACTGAAGTCTCACAAATTTGCCCAGAGTGCCCAACATCTTTTAGGATAGTTGAGAGTGATGGGAGAGTCTTTTTTTTTTTCTTTCTTTCCTTTTTTTAATCTTTCTAAAATCCTTCTTTTTATTCTTTCATCAAAACTTACTTTAAAACTGAAGCATTTACTTAACTGTGTACAGGGCATGGAGAGCTTTGTGTGCTCCAATTTTACCAAATACTTAAGTAAAAAATAAATGCTACACTGTTAGAGCTCTGAGCAATAAATGCTATATGGCTGAAATTCATTGTATTTTGCGTTTCACATCACCAGAAACGTCTGACTGCTTTACATATGCAACACACTTTCCATAAACTTGCATTTTGCATGTTGTAATCACCAAGTTTTCCACTTTGTCTTTATTTGATTCTGCATTTAAATGGACATAGAAGCAATTACTTGCATAAAAAAAAGAACACAGACTACATGCTGATGTTGAACACTGGTGGTAATTCTGATTACTCTTCTCTTGGATAATTTGCTTTCTGGCAAATTATCCAAGAAAAGAGCAAGAAGCCAGTAAGAATGGACAAGATTCTGAATAAGACAGAAGGAAAAATACAGCCAAAGATGACTTAAGTGGTGATAAAAATGCAGTGACTTAGACAGATGTGTGAATTATTCATTGATATCATAAACATGGCATGGGGTAAGTTGTAATATGCATTTGGAGGTCATATAGATAACAAAATCAGTTGTTTATTTCAATAAAATCACACAAAAGGGCTTTGATTAAATAATATGTTAAGCATGACTTGTTTGAATAATTTTAAAGAGAATTTAGGGGATGGCATGGCATCTCTTTCACTCAGAAACTTAATGTTTTCTTTTTAAAAGGATTTTGTATTGTGATACATTTATTTCACTCCTTTATTTTGACAGAGAAATGCTACTACTTATAGAAAAAGATATGTCAAAGTGATAGGTAGTTTGTGGGACTCTATGGTAGCCAGGATCACTTCCCAATTTTCCCTCTGTGCTATATTCTCTTGGTTAGTCTCATACTGTACTTATGATACACTTACTTATTGCTATATTGATACTTCTTATATACTGTAATTTTTTTTATATATATTTACTTATAACACGCTGCTGACTTTGGGGCAGGACTTTTTACTGTCCATGGCTATGATGTGAACGGCCTTCAGATTTGCAGCTGTTGCAAATGCATCTTTCAAATTCAGCAGTTCCCATCTTGAAATCAAAGAAGTCAGTACGAAGGACAACAGCAAAACCAAATGCAGGGAGTGGGAAGAGGGAGTGAAGTAGGTCATCTAAACTTTCCATAAGTTTCCATCATAACTTTCCATCATAACTTTTTCTAATGTTTTCTAATGGCAGCGCTGTTTAAACTGATAAACTTTGAAAACAGAGATGCAGAGGGATATCCCTCTGTCAATACATTATTTTCATGTGTCACGGATGCATTGGAAATTGCTCTACTGTGGTATCACTGAGACCTTTACTTCTTGCAAAATGTGTGTGTTCCTCAAGTATATTTTTCTGTGTAGGGAGCAGGTTTTATGTGGATCTTTGAATTTACACATACACAGAAAAATGAAGAACTAACCCCTTTTTTATTATTCTAATATCTTAAATCCGAGCATACTCAGTAATGTAGATGTGCTAAATTACCTCTAGCCATGCATGCTGTTTCTAACACTAGTCAAAAGCAGGTGTATAATGTAAGAACTGGGTGTGCATAGAAAAATCCTCTCTAGAATTGCCTATCAGATTGAGTTACTTTCCATGCTTGTTGGTAATTTTTATGTCAAACCATTCTACAAAGCAGTGCATTGGCTCTGGCAGCGCTGGGGGACCAGTTTGTGACTAGTCCCACAACACATCTTGAACAAATTTATTACCCAAGAGACTGGACTAAGTGTAAGAAATACAAGATCTTGTTCAAAAATGCAGAAGATCCTCTATACATTAGAGGTTGATGAGCGCTAATAAATTTTTTCTTGCAATCTGAACCCAGAATCAGAGGAATTGCTGAGGAACAATAAAGCCAGAACACCTTATGTTCCCTATGTGTTCCTCCCAAGTCCCGACTGCCCCAAACTTATTATTTACAACATATTCTCAGAATCATTTTAACCACCCTGCCCGTGAATATGCCAGTAGTATGTTGGCTACTTCAGGTAATCTATTCCATAGTCATCTTGGTTTGCCTTGTAAGGGAGCATTTACAAATGTGTGAAGAGGTGGATAGAACAAAAAGTGTTCTGGTCATACATATTTAAAAGTGAAGTTGTACGAGGTTCCTGCTTAGGAGATAACACTGTATATTTATTTATCTTTTAAAGCGTTGTTGTAGTTCCTGGAGCTCTCCTTGACATCTTATCTATCACTGTGCTTCCACTGAATATTCTAACACTGTGCCGCTTTTAATCTTCAGATGTAAACAAAAGCTTATTTTTTCATACCACCATCACAACCTGACAAAAGGAGAGGCTGAATATTGATTTATCTGCTGAAAGAAGCTGTCCAAAGATAATTTGAAATACCTCTGATCTACTAAATATCCATTATGCACCCTGTTCTTTTTTTTTTTTTTCCCTTTTGTTTTCTTATTTGGATGCTCACAGACCCTCTTTGCAGTGAACCCACTCCGGGAGCTAAAAGCAGCGACTTTACTTCATGATTGCAACTTTTTTGATTTGCACAAGGCACTGCAAAGGGAAGAACGATAAATCAGGGGTAGACTGCACTCTCACCCTGAATACCATTTTGGCCCACTCGACATGGCAGGAATAGAAAAATCCTGCAAAAAACAATGAAAATGACTAAGGTTTCCAGATAAGATTAAAAAAAAAGAAGCAGGGGGAATGGACTATATTTAAGTCTCCATTCCCACAGTTCTCACTCCCATCTGTAATTCACCTGGAGTCACAGAAGACTAAACTGGGTCTGGTTGAGGTTTGGGCTACTGATGCTTTTCATGTGCAGAAGTCTCTCCAGGCCCCTTGTCCCTGGGTATCTCAGTGCTCTTCCTGCAGAACTCAGAGACTAAATCACATTTTAAAGGCAGTGGGGCTGTATCCTTAATCTGAGGGGTGGGAGGAAAAAGAACACCTTTGCCTTTAAAATACAAATTACCTGTGAAAGGTACTTTTATCATGATATATGTGCAGAATGCTTTGCAGATTACGTTCCAATACTTCCGAAATATAAATGTGAAATATGAAGAAGGACAGAACTGCCAGAGATATACAAATAATAAGTGGCATGGAAAAAGCCCATTAAGAGTGCTCTTAATTTAGTCCTGTCTTAATTATGCTATTAGGGTAAATGTCACCAGACGATGCATTTATAGATAATCTTCGAAAATCCTTTTCCTTGAATATACAAAAAAAAGATTTATCTAGAAGAAAAAAATATATAATATTATTAGCGTACATGCTGGAAACAATGTAAGTTTGGACAGAGCTTACTGTCCATCTTAGTTTTCCCCATTCGACTTTTAAGGAAGAGCTGTTTCTGGGGACTGGATAACTGATGATAATCGTCAAAATCCTTTTTGACCACCCTTGTTCCACTGTTGTGCCCATCTCAAATAGATTATACGTAGATGCTATTCCACATCATTAATGGGCAAATCCAAGAGACTAGATAGTTTTTGAAAAGGAACATGATGTTTTTTTAGTATTTGGGAGATTTCTGGAAATGCGATAATTACTAAATAAAAAATAATAAATCGTAACAGAAGGCATCTGACATCATTCAGCATATAGCTGTTTTGTCTAAGTAGTCAGAGTGGAAAGCCTTGGTTACCCTTTTGGTATAGTCGCTGGTTTACACTTTCCCCTCAAAATATACAGATAAAAGAAGGGCATAAACATTCATAATTGGTTAGATTTTTCAGGAATATTGTGTTTTGGGATAGAATATGTTACCCTCTGGCCTCTGGGTAGGGATCAAAACAGAGCAGAGATGCTGCAGTTTGTTACCGATTGTGACAGAGCAGAGAGAACCTCACTGCACACTACACTCAGCATTTTGCAAACAACATGCCAGGAATGTAAGTTTTTTTGGTGTCATTTTTGTTTTTCATGGAATCACACAGAATGGTTGAGGTTTGGAGGGACCTCTAGAGATCCCCCAGTCCATCCCCTGCTCCAGCAGGGACACCCAGAGCAGGGGCACAGGCTCCATCCAGGCGGGTTGGAGATCTCCAGAGCAGGAGCCTCCACAGTCTCTTTGGGCAGCCTGGGCCAGGGCTCGGGCAACCTCACAGCAAAGAAGTTCTTTCTCACATGGAGTTGGAGCTGCCTAGGGTTCAACTTGTACCCGTTACCCCTCGTCCTGTCACCAGCCACCCCTGAGAAGAGTTTGGCCCCAATCCTCCCTACGTTCTATTGATAAGATCCCCTCTCAATCTTCTTTTCTCTTCCCTAGGCTAAACAGGCCCAGCTCGCTCCGTCTTTCGTCATGACAAATGCTCCAGTCCCTTAATCATCTTCATGGCTCTCCGCTGGACCCTCTCTAGAAGCTCAATGTCCTTCTTGTACTGAGGAGCCTAGAACTGCACCTAATACTTCAGGTGTGGCCTCACCAGGGCTAAGTAAAGGGGCAGGATCCCCTCCCTCGCCCTGCTGGCAGTGCTCCTCCTGGTGCAGCCAGTTGCCCATTGGCCTTCCTGGCCACGAGGGCACATTGCTGACTCATGGTTAACTTGTCGTCAACCAAATTTTGTTTTGTTTTTTAGTAAATAGAAAGTTTCCTGATGAAATGTTTTTAAGCTAAAAATACTTTTTCATTTTTTCCTCCTGCTGCACTCATCCCTTACTGAAGATCAGGTGACAAATGGTCACTTCTTAAAATATCATTATTTGATCTTTTAGAACCCAAATTGAAACTGAGATGTTTTGAGAACAAGCAGTGGGTGCTGCATACTTCAAAAATCTGGCACTGAGCTCTTGAGAAAACAAAAAATCTTCTTTGCTAGGGATATTTTTGGTGTTATCTGGTCTGTGATGTGTAATGTCTTGGGAGTGTCTTTTGTCATTCTGCATTAACGGTGCACAGAGCATGAATACCTTATGGTCAGACTTGTGACCTGGCAAATCTATCTTACAGATGGCACCTTTGCTTATACTCGAGTTTGCCTGTGCTCATTCGAAACATGGTTTTACAATCCATAATGAAAAACCTTCTGCGGGAGTTTGGCATGCAGCTCCTATTGCTAATCCAATCCTTCAGACTCAAAAATCATATTTCTTGCATGGTAAGAGATAGGGGAAGAATATATGAACTCACCTGGGAATCTAGGCAGCCACCCACTACATCATCTGTCTTCTTTCAGCTCTCCAGAAATCCAGATTTTAATATCTACTAATGGGCTAAGACCGTACAAACCTTCATCTTTGTCATGTTCTGTGTTTTGATAAAGCACTGGAAATAGCCCTCAGGTGCTATTGCGGCCAGAGAAATAGCAACATGCATTTAAAAGTGTTCTTACTCTGTATAGCACGAATATCAGCAAGATCAAGAGTTGCTCACACCTCCTAGAGATCTCTTAGCTGTAAAAATACTAAAAAAAAAAAAAATCCCTGCCCACATCTTAAGGACAACCCTACAATCCTTTCTCAGAATCTCTTTTGAAGTCTTATTCACAAAGAGAGGAAAAAAAGACTGCTGTCTTAGAATGCTTAAACAATAAATGTAAATGAATGCTTAAATGTAACTGTAAAGAATCCTTAAACAATATTATGGAGCTCATTGACACTTACAGGTAGTTTCAGTAGTAATCTCTCATTATGAATTTCTCAGGAAATAATGGAATATAACTTATAAAAAAGGGAACAATAGAGTATGTAAAAATGGAGGAAGGAGAAGGACAGCAAGATTTCTTAAAACAAAACAAAACAAAATCAGAAATAAAGAAGTTAAGAAGGTTTAATATAAAAGCCCATTTTTGTTAATGACATTACCAAAATTAATATTTATCCATTCTAAAGAAGGAAAAATTTTGCCAGAAACATTAGAAATAGCTGTATGACTACAGCATGCCCACAGAAAAACACCTCGTCACTAACTTTGTGTAAATTAGTCTACATCTATTGAAATCAAACTGCCTCTCAAAATTCATTTTATAAATGTTTGATTTGCCAAGCAGATCCTGACTGAAAGACTCAGAAAATCAGTGGGAGTCCTTTATTCTGGATTTTGTAATGTGTGGGAGCAAATTTCTAAAACATGTTCTATCAGGGAGCTGAGTTGTAAAGAGTATAAAATGAAACAAAACTCAAGGCACACTGGGGGATATTTCCCTCTCTATATAAATATATGTATTATGTAATACTGTATTTCATATGTAACAAAGCTCTCCATTGATCACATTTCAGGGAAATCAATGGACAGTGAAGCATTCTGGAAGTTTTGCTTCTGTTGCCACTCCTCAGTTTTCAAGAAGCCTCATCCGCTTATGTCCAGATTAAATTTCACTTCTACATTTCCTTCTGCCACACTGGTTAAATTTTTCCACTTTTATTATGTGCCCTCCCAGTTCAAACTTGTTAGACTTGTTATGATGGACATCAAAGCTTTCTCCGTAATATTAGTAGCACAGACTTACTAAGTAACTCAGTTTAAAAACAAAACATTTTTGACGCAATTATTCTATAACCTTTGTGCTCTGTCTTCCTAATGCCCTTCAACAGTTTCAAACAGAGTAGTGGCTGAGCGTATTTAGAGCACAATTTCATGAAAAGACATCAGCTACTATTCATGAGAGCCACCTTAGCCCTCAAACTTAAATAAATTTCCCCACATTTTTTAGCCTGTATTTAAAAATATGTAGGCTGATCTTAGAACCAATCTTCCATGTAATTACAATTTGGAATATATTGTTGAGAAACTTTGCAAAAGTCTTGTTCTAGAAATACTTGATGTGCATTTTTTGTGCGCTTGATGTGCACAGAACAAGTTCCTCTCTAGTGGAAAAACTTTTTTTTTTTCCAAATGGAACTTTTACTCTTTGCTACTAATGATAACCCACATGATAGACTCTTAATGAGACTAACAGCAGAAGCACTACCATGATTGTTTTTCCCCATTATAAGATCATAATCTGTTTTAGTAAGTTAAAGATCCAAACGCCTGTGCAGTACATCTTCAGCAATAGGTTTGAAAACTGTCATGTCAGATTGGCCTTTTGCTACATTAAGTTTAAACTAGAATGGATTGCACTACTTACACCTGTCCTGGCCTAACCTAATTTTGCCAATCTCCCTATGTATTACCTGTAGACAGCAACTGGTCCATTCAGTGACTGTCCATTAGTGTCTCTGAATACAAGATAACTCCACCCTCCTCATGAAGTGCAATGAAGAAATATGTGACATGGGGGATAATTTCACATGACTAAATTAAGTGAAACAGGGGTGAAATTTGCCTTGTGCCATAATTTAAAGCAAACACTCCTAACTTTTTAACTCCTTATGTCTCTGCATGCATATTTAAACCCCTAATAAAACACCCATGACTGTGTGCACACAAATTTGTCTACCTTGCACTCTCTTTCTATATAATGTCTTCCAGTATCTCACCATCCCAGGACATCTCTTTTCAAAGACATTTGCCTCATAGCAATAAATAATTGCAAAAGACCCAGTTGGACCTAGTCCATCCTTACTGACTTTCTCTTATTTCTTGATATTTCTAGGTCAGTTTATTATGACAGAAACATCATTTTTATCCATCTCGTCTTTACTGACTTATCCTATTTTCTTTTCTCAAGGTTTTTTTTTTTTTTTTTTTTTTTTTAAAATTTTACTTTCTCTGAGAAAAAAAAAAAAAGTTGCATCATCGTTCATCTGAGCTCTATATGCCCATGCTTTCCCTTCTGTCTTATTTATGAGTAACTTGCAGGCAGTTCATGGGTCCTACTGACTTGCATCTAAGAAAGATTTAGGAATCCAGCTTTTGGGCACCATTAATTCACATTAATCTGAATATGAGAGCTACTCCATTCCTTCTCTTTCTGAATGCTTTCCCTTAAAGATAAATTTTGGGCTCAAGCTGGTATCTTAATTAAAACTGCTCAGAAATCACTTCTTTACTGAAAGACATTAGGATTCAATCTCACCTTCAAATCAAACTCTTTACTTCTCTGGAGTGTTTTCATGACTTCTTGTGATTGAATGACATGCACAGGTTTGTACGCTTGCCTCAGCCATGAAGCATACTGACTTACACTTTTATCTCAAATCATATGTACTTAGGTGAGTAGCTCAATGGATCACAAATGTCCAAACATGGCTTAGCCAGTGGCATTGCTCCATATAAAACAAACAAAAAATCATACTCATCAGCCAGCAGCTTCATTGAATTTGTATCTTTTTTTTTGTTAAAATGCCTCAAATATTCACCTGTAGTACCAATACAGCACTAGGAGATGGACTGGCTAAGCAAAATAAAATGGACAGAACACGGAAATTTATCAAAAAATACGTATCTTAGATAGGCATGTCAGCATATCTTTAATGTTCAAAACAAGTTTAAATGGTAGTGACAGTCTTATTATATCCATATCAGTCAATCAGCGTGGAGAAAACTGTGCCACCATTTAAATTGCTTTCTGGTAATTGTAGTTGAAAACCCAGACAATTTATATGTAATAGTATTAAATACTTCACTTTATGCATCCAAACTTTCTTTGTCCTTCCTAGTCTTCTAGCGCACTCCAGAGTTCACAAGACTGACCTTTTCTTTTTAAATGATTATTCATCAGTGTCATTGGAGAGAAAAATAACACAGTTTAATGATCTTTTCTTGTTTTCATTTCGATATCCACAGCTATGGAGGTTAAGGGAATTTTCTAACAAGACACAGGAAACGGATGTCAAGGCAGGAACAGTATTTTCATTCTGTTAGCACTGTGTTAGTTGCACATGCATCTGAGGCTTTGCTATGCTTCACAGTATTGGTAAAGAATTAACTTTCACACTAAAATTCCTAAGTATTTTAAAAAGTACAGAGTGTCAATTCCCCTCTCTCATTCGAGGAGTCCTTTCCAGTTGTCCTTTTCAGAAAAGCAGACATTTTAGCATGGCAATTATCTAGTTTACTTAACTGAGAAGCAAATATTCCTGTGATCACTCAGGCTAACAGTGAAAGCAAGCAAGAACTAATCCGCACTCTAATGACTGCAGATGGCAATGCCATTCTACATCTCATCTCTTCTGAGTTTGAATTCTCTTACTAATACTCCTATATGTCCATTTTAGACTTGAGCATTTTTTTTTTCATGTTACTCCGCATTTCCCACTGGAATTTCTAATTAAAAGTCTCCAGAGCAGACTGGAGTTAATCTGAGTTCTTTTTCTCCCCTCTGAGTTTTATAATTATAAGTTATTATATTCATTCCTTTTTATGTGAATCTATGTTTTATCCTTTGCCAGACTAGCAGTGCTGCTACTGTTCCATTCTGGGGAAAACAAGGGCAGAAGGGTATCTCGTTCGGATCCTGGGAGCTGACAATTCATCAAGTTGGGCTTGAAACAGTAACCTGGAACACAGAAGCTACAGATGCAAAATAGGACAGGTTTCTTGCCTTTCCAGCATGGGGTCAATTACAGTAGCAATTACATCACAGCTTTAGCCAAAATCCTCCTTTTGGC
Source organism: Crypturellus soui (assembly GCA_032275445.1). Classification (NCBI taxonomy): domain Eukaryota; kingdom Metazoa; phylum Chordata; class Aves; order Tinamiformes; family Tinamidae; genus Crypturellus; species Crypturellus soui. The sequence goes on along the minus strand of JAUBNY010000449.1, from coordinate 186,646 downwards.
ATTAAAACAAATCACCTGCTGATGACCACTAGTTTCTGACTCAAAAAAATATCCAATATAATTTGGGTGAGGATAGGATGCAAGCTCAAAACAGCATGAAAAATATTACACCTGAACTACATGACAGGTCAAAGCAGTATCTGCTCTGATGTGCTCAACAGATCTCATCATTTTTCAGTGCAGACCCTTGTGTGGTTGAAATGCTTTATTTCCAGTATCCATGAGTAAGCCTAATTCTTCAAATGGGAAGAGTATTTGTTAGATGAAACATGTGCCATGAGTAAAATACAACCAGCCAGATGTCACTTGGCACTGGGTCAAGGAAAGGATGAAACTGCAGCTCTCCAAAGTGATAGTTGGAAGATAGCTGAGCTTTACAAGGTGTAATCCTTCTACTAACTCTCTGGCCAATGGGGAAAATACATATTTTGTGGTATCTGGGCTCTGCTCAGTCCAAATACTTGCTACACTCTTAAGGCGGATCTGCAGGGAGGAGATGATAGAAGGATTGAGACAGAAGTTGTTCCTGGCCACCGTAACTCCGGGGCATAAAGTGTACTCTATAATTGCACCCCACTTCATAATGGTTTAAGGAATAAAAGCAGTCTTATGACTGACCAGTGAACTCCATGAAAGTCTGACATTACATCTACTGAGGGGCAAGAACATCAAATGATCTCTTTGTTAACAGAAGGCACAGAGTGCTCCCTCAGCAAGTTTGCAGATGATACGAAGCTGGGAGGAGTAGCGGATACTCCAGAGGGCTG
>JAUBNY010000449.1:127354-160600 GCA_032275445.1 Crypturellus soui | reverse complement strand
TTTTTATAATTGTCATCTTACTCGAGTCATTTGGATGAAATAGCTGAAGAACTCCAGAAGGGTATGGCTTGACTTACTTAAGACTTAAGTGTAAGGAACATTTTCTCTTCTTTTCTTCTCAGATCATATCCAGACTTACTTGTCTTAGACCCAAGTCATAGCAGTGCATGGAGAGAAGGATATCTGACTTTTCGCATAAACAACTGAAGAGTCAGTGATTATATCTCAGAAATATGTTCTGAAATTGAAGTTGAGATAGAGCTAGTTTCTGTTCCTGCGGAGCCATTATGTGGAAGGAGTCATTCTCCGATGCAGTGAGAACAGAAGAAATGCAGCATATTAATGCATCTTAATGGTGAAAATCTTCCCAGAGATAAACAGGAAGCTGGACATCTACTCCAGAGTGGGGCCAGCAGACATAAACCAAAGATCTTTCCTCTGAAAATATTTGTGAGAGAAGAAAAATAAATTATAATAGAAAAGGAACATCTAGTATCTGCTTTAAAGAGCAGCAGGCATAGGAAATTCCCTAAAATACTGCTATTCAGTCAGCATAGGAGAAACCAAATCTGAACAAGGATTTCAATATTGACCATGTCAACTGACTACCATCAAACCCTCTGCTGACTGGTAGTCTCACCATTTCCATGCATTTCCTCATCTGTTGAACTCCATCATTTATAACCTGTTTTATAGTTAGGACTGTACATTTTTTAGAATAAGAGAGAGATTTATTTTACTTCATGAAGCACACAGGTCCATGGTTAGTTGCCTTGTATTAGAATAATACTAATAAATTGCATTGTCTGTAAGAACAGCTGTATTATATCCATCAGAGGGAAAAATTATTATTTGTCTTTGCATGTTTTGTTTCCTTTAACAAAAAATGGATTTTTATTTGATACAGCAGTAATAGTAATAACAGTAATATTCTTTTTTTTGTTGATTTTAAGGAATCTTTCTGTCTCTTTTAGACTGTGCTTTGGCAGCACTCAGGTGATACTACTGAAATGAAACAAAGGTTAGACTGAATGTTTTTTTACTCACATTAGATTGTATTTGTTCAGTAATTTCACTGAACTCCTGAAGTCCACAGCTTTCCAGCTGAAGAGTGAGCAGTTCTAGCATACTTGAATTAGTTCAATGAAGGTAGACAGAATGGAAGGTAAATTTTCATTCTCTAGAACTGACTTTCTGAGAAAATTGACTTCCTAAGTGTATTATTTTCTCTCCTAAAGATTAAACTATCTTTTATTAGATGACAGAGGAAAATAAGAGAGACCAGATGTAACCAGGACTTTATACCATAGAACAAAAGAGCAATCCCAAATATACATTTCTGATTGCAAAAGGAATATTCACATAAAAGATACTGCTATTCAAAGAATGAGATCAGAGACATAGTTGGGATAAATAGGTCTAAGGATAGTGTTTTGAGAGGAAATGATGAACTATGGATTTCCTGACAGACCATACTGTGTGTTTATGTCTGTGCAGGAGTGCATGCGTGTGCGCTTTCTGTCCCCTGAAAAGCATGATATTTTGATTTAGATATCTAACTATAAATTTGGATATGTCATTGCCTTTCAGTATAAGACTATTGTTCTTGAAGGTTTTGATGGAAGTGCTGTCGGGAAACACACAATAGAGAGAAGTTGCTAATTACAGCAAGGAGTGACAGTGAGCAGCTTGAGTCAGTCACTGTTCAAGACAATTTTTCTAATAGAGTATGAAAATTTTTTTAAATATTTTTTAATTTTATTTTAGAGTCACTAACACTGCAATGCCCTTGTACAGGTGTCGTGGGAAGTTGATGGGCTGTACATCAGTTAGTATTGATGAAGAAAACTGAAACCTCTAACAGAGAGGGAAAATAAAACACTGCAAAGCTCCAAAGAGCAGTGTTTATAAGTTTTCAAATAGAAACTGAGAAATACCAATAAAGTTTGGATTCAGCTCAAGCGCACCACCAACCTCAGGCAGCTTCCAGATATTATTTATTTATTTATCATCCATTTGTCTAGTTCTGCTGTAAGATTTATAGTGAAGATTACTTGGGCAGAATGTAGATCCAATCACACATTGTGCAATAGGAGCGAACGATTCCTGTTCTCATCATTCGGATCAATAATTTTCTAAAGCAGCATTAACAAAAGCAACAACTTTACCAGGTTAAGGGGGTTTTGTACTGAGTAATGACTGCCTGGAGAAGGGAAGAGCAGAGGGAGTAAATCCTGGCAGCCTTTTACTATTGAGGTAGCACATGCGAGTGAATCAATAGCGGCACTGGTAAGACGGCACTGTAAACATGCTTTATGGGTTTGACTGAATAGGTTGGCAGGGAAGCTGCTGAAAGGATCAGTACAAACCCCCAAATCTGTTCCAACAGGGACCTGAAAACCAAGTGCCTTCACTTTTTGGAAGCACTAAAGAGCATCTTGGTCATAAAATCCTACACCATCCCGCCTGGCCTCGCATCAAGGTTGAGAACTATCTAGCCAGTTCGAACATCTCCTTGCCTCAGTGTTCTGCAAGGAGGTTTCTCAGAGGGGGCTGCATTGGCTTGTGTCCCCTCTTGAGTCTCTTGCGAAGGCTTATGAAAGGGTGCTCAGGAGTACAATTTTGCTCTGCAGCAGTGCAGATCTTTTCCTACCCAGTGCTGAACCCCAACACAGGATATCTAAAGAAAATTGTGGCTCCCAAGTTAAATCCTATGGAGAGGGACCTAGATTTAGAAAGGTTGCATATAAGTGGACACACAGCGAGTTACTGCTCTTCAGCAGAGAGGCTACAACTTATCAAAGGAGGTTACCTTGTCTCCTTGGGCCTGTTTTGATCAAATTTTAGTGGAAGTTCCTCTTTTGCCCGAGAGGCATAGTTCAGTGACAAATACTGGTTTTATCCTTGTTTTGAATAGAGTACATTGCAATCTGCTAATAAACTTTCAACACCATTATCTTCATCCACCCCAAGAGCAAAAGAAGTCATAAAATTCCTTTAATTAACACTTTCTTAAGCACATATTTTATTAGCAGTAGTACTCATACTACTATTAATAATATTAAATAAATAATACTATACAGATATAAAGATTGTGTTAAATAAGCAGTTTTAAGTTTGCTTGTACCCTTGGCATGGGCAAAGATAATGATGTTTATTACAATTACTATTTGTATTTGTAGTGTGATAGTGCTTAGCAGCTTCAGACACAGATCAGAATTTCATTGAAATATGTACAAACATAGGACCAGCTTCAAATAATTTACAAGAATATGAAACAGAACTAGTTAATATACACAGATGCACATGTACATGCATATATATATTTTTATGTGTGCATGTGTTTGTGTATGTGTGTATAATATATTTCTATATGTAAGATTACGACAAAACAACATGATGATCATAGTGCTCCAGCCACTTAAGCAGAATAAATAACCCTAGAATCTTAGAATTTCTTTGAATATAAAATTTGGAGCAAACACGGATGTGAGACTGAGAAAATTCCCTTAAATCATATGAACTGAACCAAATGCGATTTGCATAAGTCTCCTCCAAACTGCATGAGGTTTATTTCCACCCATAATCAAAACCAGAAAAGATCTGACCTTCTTTAAGGCAAGTGTAGGATGAAATCTCATTGCAAAAGCTTTTTCAGGAAAATAGGATCAGAGACTGCTCTTCACCAGCTCTTCTGCTCAGCAACATTGTTGATGCTCAGTCAAACATAAAATGTTTTAGGGAATTCAGTTCTTCTATTCATATTTCTCTAATGACAGTTGAAAGATCTTCTCTAGCTGTCTAGTGGTGAAGTGTTGGACTGATAGCTAGATGCCTAATGATAATTCACAATTTTGGGAGCATGAAGTTATAGATCTGGGCAGACTTTTAATCAATGTCCTTATTAGGAAGCAGAGAAATGTACAGGAATAATTTTAGCTGTGTCTGCTAGTGAAATCCCATCTCTCTGTTCCAGTCTTCTGCCAGCATTTCTGAAAGAGAGAAAAAGGAGAAAGGCACTGTGTTTTCTTCACGGTCTCCTGCAAGTTTCCTCCCAGCTAGCACTGACCACTAGATATGTTATTGCAAAGGAGATATATACATTATGAGCAAAACTATTCTAGATTTTTTTCTAACACAAGAAACAAAGGCTCATTCAGAGACTGCAGGCAGTCTTGAGGTATCTCTCTCCAGTGGCTGTGGAGAGTGTCTTGGAGCCTGCCTACCACAAGCACTATTATCAGGCACCAACAGAAGCCGACTTCAGTTCTCCATGATCATTGCCCTGGTGCAGGCCCTTTGGGGTTGAAGATTATCTAGCAGCAGACTCTCAGTTATATACATAAAATACAACACTGAGAATGGATTAGAAAGGGACTGCCAAGTGCAGCATTCAAACACCTGGAAATATTGATTTTACACTTTTCCTGTGATTCTACATCATGTACCTTTAGTTTCTGGCAATCTCTATAACTTTTATACTGACATAAATTGTGATAAAAAAAAAAGAATCAAAAAATCTCCCTTTTCCCTCAAGAAATAGATAGGAAAGCTCTATTGCACCATTAATATTTTTGTTAATGTATGTGATCTCAAGAAGGGCAAAAGTTTAGGGAGAGTTAAATATAAACTTTGTGAGTTTTTTTCTGTGTTTATCTTGTTATTGTTTAGGCTTTAGATTTGCTCTCCTTAGTAAGAAACATAGGAAATATGAACATTTATGCATCCACAAAATCACAGAATCACAGGATGGTTAAAGTTGGAAGGGTTGGAAGGGACCTTGAAAGAAAATTCAATCTTCTGCCAAAAAATAAAATAGATTCTGAGTTTTGCTATCTGCTTGAACACCTAGCTTAGGAAGAACAAGGTTGGTATTGCATCATCTCTGTATCATCAAGGGTGAGATTTGGAGCACTGCTCGAAGTACTACATCACCTTTCATGAAATGAGGTGAGGAACACCTAGCAGAGAACATGAATAATATATGTCCTCTCTTATCATGCAGGATCTTCCAGGAGTAGACTAATAAGTGGCTGCAAGGATTACTATCAGTATTTTCACACTTACATAAAAGATAGTCTATGAGTAATATTTCCAAATATGAATTAAGATATGAATTTGCAGTAGAAGAAGGAAACATTTTCAGCATTTGAAGTGCATCCAGTTTACAAAGACACTTCACAAACAGGAAAAGTTATATCACTGTTAGCAGCCCGGATCTTTTATTTTTCCTCTTCCCTTTCAGCAATAGTATTTGTTTCTCAGGCCCTTGTATGTTCTTGTAAATCAGACCAGTTTTTTTCCAGTGAAGATTTATTGTCCTTTTACTTCCAAATTTTCTCAAGAAATATGCTCAAGACTCACGGCTATGTGGATGAAACTGAACAGGAGAGCCATGACACAAAATATTACCAGATGTTAAGTACTGTATCACAATTTCCATTCTGACTCTGGGCTCAAATTTACAAACTGATCAGTGGAAAATATCAGATGTTTAGCTGCTGATGCCAGTTTACAAATAAATATTAGTAGTGTTTACCAAATCATCAAGTTGAAGAATGAAGAGGAGAGTAGAAAATTGTCTGGACCTTCAGGTTCAAAGTACAGCAATTTGACTCCAGTCTAAAGGACACGTTGAACTGAATATTGACCATTGAGTTGTCCAGTTCTTCTCATAAGACCACTTCTGCTGAAATACAAAATAGAAGATTCCAGTATTTCCCACATCTAGAGTTTTATAAACTCATGAGTTGGCTAGGACAATTTTTGATCCAAAGAGCAATATGAGTTGTGTTTACGCCTCTTTCAAAATTTAGCATCTGACAACAGTGAGTCATCCCCTGTGACTAGCTAAATCTCCACAGTCTGCACTGTGAATACTGCTGTGTTGAACTGTCAAAGGTTCTTTCAGGAGTAATGGACAAACCATCATCAGACAGAGCTATCCATAAACCAGATGCCCAAAGGAATCTTTGGAAAGGAGAAATAAGTGCTATAGATGAGCTGCATCCTAAACCCTATGTCTCAGAATTACTTGAGAAATATTTTCTTTTCACTTGGTGGTTTTCAGGGTGTGAAGTAAGATGACAAATGTTCAATCCATCAAGCCTCTTATTATGTCAGGAACCCCTATGCAGATGAGCTTCCTGTTATCTCTCCTTACCTCTCCCACATGTATCTAGATAATCTGCCTTGAACTGACTTGACTTTAGATTCCTGGTTTACAGACAGGCTACTAGGTTGTACTCAGCCCTCTGGATTACTTATTGAACCTTAGCTCGTCACCCTTGGTTGGTGATATTCCCAGCTCAGTCTTCCAGCTCTCCTATTGCCCACATCAAGCCTGAACTTAGGTTGCCCTTATCCTGGAGCTCTTATAATGCCATCATTCTCCTTATATGCATATCTATGTAGATGCTATGGTATGATAATAAACAAATGTGGCATGAATTAATACAACTTTTTTTTTCCTTAAATTTGTTTTTGAACTGTGACAGGAAAGTAGAATTAAGAAGAATCAAGTAGATTAAGAGGAATATTTTATACAAGAGCTATTTAGACAAGAGTCCAGTAACAAAACTGATATGGAAGAAACTAAAAAGAGAAGAATAATTTAAAAAGAAGAAAAAAAGAAAAAAGTATGTGTCACATAGAGATTGAAGGGGATTGGATCGGGAACTATCAGTCTGTCTGTTACAGAAATGATTTAATTAGAAAGTTAATAACAACACTAAGAGCTACGACTGAATGTCTAGGCTCTCTGAGTAGTCTTTCAGTCTGCCTACATTGCTAGGATCATAGGCTTCTTCAGGGCAAATTAGCATTGCTTATTTGAGCAAATCATTTGGCTGCTCCCATTGGGATCTCTGCAACTTCAACCTCAGCATCCGAGAATCAGACAGATCATCATACTCAACTCCAATGGCTGAGAGGAATTTTAATACCAATAATGTTTTGTTTCAGCTCTTCAACACAGGTGAGTTTCATGGTTGCAAATCATAGCAAATGAGAGATAGCACAGGTAGCCCTGAATTTAAAAGGGCAGAGAAGTCAAGGAAGATGGCTTTGTTTTTAAACTACTCTTGTAATGATTTGGACAAAGTAGGCTTTCCAGGGTAAGGCATCTTGAGATTAAATCTGGGAGGTGTTCCAGTGAATAAATAAATGAAAAGGTAGCTATTGTGAAATATTTTTTTAGAACTCAGTGAATTTCTTCTGCCTCTCCTACTAACCGCATCAAAGTAAGAACAAAATAGGCTTTTAGGAAGAGTTATGGTATGTCCTTTCTTCAATAGCCCTGGAAATTGGTTGGAGATGGGATAGATGCATGAGCATTAAACTACTATCATTAGAAAAGATCTTTAGAAAGAAATTCTATTTTTGTTTGAATTATTTGGAGAGAATGGAGAGTGAAAAGTGAATGGGAAAGGAGTCCTGGAGATTCTTAAGTAGTGGAGGAATGTGGCATATGAAGTTAGACTACTCAACAAAAAGTAAGTTGGTGAAGACCACCAGTTAGTAATATATATTTTTGTCAAGATTAGGTTATTTCTTGCTACTGGACACTGAATAATCCTGATTCTATTTGGTTTTTGACATTTCCTTGAGTGGGAGATTACCTTGAAACCTAAGGTCAATAAGCAAGGATGAGAGAGTCATGATACAGATGCCATAAAAGGAATGAATTGAAATTCTGATTTCATTTCCCTTGTGGAAGATGAAAAAGAGGTGTAGCATCTGGATAAGTTGTGAGGTTTTCTATTTAAAATAATGTTTCTGTTTTTTAACTGAATTTTAATTAAACTAACCTGCATTCCTGCATTCCTGCATATCCCTGGCAGGCCTGAAGTAAAGTACACTTTTAATTTTGCAATTGCTGTACTTGCTTTTCACTCTCAGTTGACCTCATCATTTATTAGATGCTTACATGTTTTTAATAGCTGAAACATTTGAAGTCAATCTTTTTGAGAATAGAGGTATAATTGTCATTTTTATAGCAAAAAAAAAAAGGAGGAGGGAGTGGTTAGGCACAAATACTCATATTTAGGAGATTAGAGGAGCTGGTTACTGCTTCTCCAACATCATTAAATATTTGGATTTTAGCAGCATGGAAGATTAGGCTTAAGGGGACTCAAGACTTCATCTATCCATATACCTCTCCTCTAAGGCAGTATTAACTGCCCCATTGCAGATAGATGTTCATCTAACACGTTCTTAAAAGCTTTCATTGATAGAGATTCATCAGCTTCCCTGGGCTATCTTTTCCACTACGATGAGAACAGTAGATAAAAGCAAAGTGAATGTATTAACTTTCATCGAACACATACAGGATATGTTTTTGCTAGCTGGGCTCTTTGTAGTTTAACAAGAAGTTGTGCTGGACAGATTCTAATTAGATCCATAGCCCCCTTGTGGGTTCATTTTGAAATGCCTGTTACCCAACTTCAGTTTCCTGATTAAGCTCCAAATGAAAAGGAATGCCAGAAGTCTGCCAAGCAGGGTGCCAAGCCACCATCAAGACCTTAAGCACTACGACTGCTGCATTGTGGGAGCTTGCAGAGTCATGTCTGCACTGCTGAAATGAGATAACATAAGAAATCTGCACTGAGGCCACAGTCCGGCAATCTCATTTCCAAAAATGACTTTCCCATGAGGACCATTACTGCCAGGGCTGAAAAGGTGGCCCTGGGTTGAGAGAGTGATGCAGGCTCATAGTGAGCACTCTTTTTTACCACTATACTTTACTCTTTTTACCACTATAATTTATGTTATTAACACTGATGGTTTTTAATTTGTGGCTCTGTATTCTTAAATTAGCCATAGAGTAAGTAATGATTAAAAGAAGAAAAATGTCCATTTCTTCAGACAGTATCATGAAAGGTTACATACAGGAAGACTCATGTTTGTGGAGTAAAGTATTTTTGTTCCCTAAGAACTCTTTTTTCGTTGTTTATTTAACGAGATGAAGAGAAAGGAACGGAAGGGAAGTGAAATGGACAACTACCGTGGATCTAAAAGGTTTGGTATGGGGAATTAAGTTGTGTTTTTGTACTGATACACAACTATTTCTAATTAAAGGTGATTGACCTAAACTTGTTTTACATAGTTCACTTTTATAACAACTTAACTCACTGTTAATATGACCAGGTTTCTAAATTAATATAGACTTTATTCCGTATCCTATACTTGAGATAAGATCAGACGAGCTTTATGAAGTCCCAAAGTGCAGCTCAAGGGCCCCAAAGGGACTGCTTAATTGCAGCCATCTTATTAAGCATGAAAGTATTATATATACCTTAGACGAAGTTTGTTACATAGCCTCTAGCTTGATGTTCCACCAATTCAGTAGCACTTCATGAACAAAACTTCAGCAATCTAATTAATGATATCTCCAAGCCTTAATATCCATTGATGAAGGAAAGGTGTCCTTTTTTTTCTGCCACTGGAAAAGCTAGTTCTTGAGAAATTTCCATGATTATTTTTACAATTTAAAAAGGTGATTCGCTGAGAATAAATTTTTTGATGATTTTAGCAGCGGAAATTCTTGAAGTTTGCCTGTCAGATATTTCTGCATATTGACAAAAAAGTAGTGGTTGTTCATGGTGGGGACAAATATAAAAGCTCGTGACACATCACCAGAAGTCTGCTATATGTTGTATCTAGGCAAAGAAGATTTTATTTTGTCTCTTGATCATATTCTTTCTTTTTTTTTGACATTTTTTGATTTAATTATGTATATTCATTGCCATACTTGGTAAGAAAAGTCATATCAGTAATGGTGCATAAAAGGAACATAAAGGAAGCATAAATAAGAGAACTAGAAGAAGGGAGACACTTTATTAGCAGGATTTCAAAAGATGTGAAAGGCATTTGCACCTAGGTTGACGCTGAAGCAGTGGAAAGACATGGGGGAAAAGAAAAGACTTCATCTAGAATGAAATGAACAAAATACTTGAAAATATAACTTTTTATTAAAATAAAAGAGAAAATAAGCAAATCATGAATAAAATCAAGTCATCAGAAACAACAAAAAAAACGCAGATAGAGCTATGTTTCTTTTACATATAGTCTATTATCTTATGCATAATCTTCCTAGTGATTCTCAGGAAAATACAACTGTGTCAAATTTCAGTCATCCTTTTCTCCACTCAATTCCACTGACTCAGCCTAATCTAGTTAGCACTTATCCCTCATAGGCCTGGTGTCCAAATGTCCCTCTTCCTCATAGCATGTTGCACACGGGACTAGACCTGGACGAAACCTCTCTGTGCTCGTGGTTTGCTATAGGAAGACAGAAGACAGGAATGAAATCACAAGGGAGTCAAGATGCTTACTACCTCAACTTTAGTTTTGCCCTGACATGAATAATGTCAAAAAGACCAGCATTTGAAGGAACAGCAACTTCATAATATATTTATGGATATTTACAATCTTTATGCTATTAGGATAGAACCTATCTTTATTAACATTGATTGCAATTCATTCCTTGTATCCTATACTCAAGGACACCAATATATATATTTTTAATATAGAAATATTTTTATATAAATATGCATGACTAATTTCACTGAAGTCAATGTTGAAACAAAAGTTGCATGGTTTAACTAAGTGAAGTTGTTAGTTTGCATTAAGCAAGCAGTACATTTCTCTAGCCAAATTTGGTTAAGATCAGGGAGAATTACAAGTTGAGAAAAACAAACATAACATTTCTGTAAGACACCATGGGAAGAAACAGTGACTCAGTCTGTAATGTTGTACATCTGCAATGCAACACAAAGTAGCATTGATTCATCAGTTTCTCAGTAGCTTATAGAAAAATAAATGTACAAACCAATAAACCCACTTCTTTTAAGTGGTAGAGTGTAAGAAATATGTAGTCTTCAAGTCACACTTTAATTACTTGCATTAATCATGTAGACTTTACATGATTATCTATCATTACTACCTTTGGAAACCTTTCAGACAGAAAAAATCATGGCAGAAGTATCATCTCAGCAGAATATTTGCTCTGCTGGATCACCCCAAAAGCATTTTCAATATTCATGTACCATCTTTTTCTGAAAGACCTTTATTGATGTAGGAAATGAAATAAGCTGTATTCAGAAAAGTATCCATTTTTATCTGGAGAAAACAGTGCAAATAAAATTCAGGTGAGACTTCTTTCTCTTGTTGAGAACTCTTCTCTGACTAAAATGATCCTGTTTCTAATTTGTCATTTGAAAGAGGAGGAAAAGAAGATGTCAGAACTGGTGAAGGACAAATGCTTGTACCTCAACTGTTTTCTGAATATTATCCTTTGAGAGGTATCAGGGTATGAGTTTTGTGTCATCTGTATTACCAGGGTCAGGGAAAGAAATCCCAAGAATCCTTATTCTGTTCTTTAAAGGGTTCTAAACAGCACATTTGAAGGTTTTCGGCTATAATAGAAACCTACTGCCAAAGAAGGGTTTGTATTCAGAGACTGAGCTGTAAACTTTTGTAAACTACAAATTTATAGTGAGCAAAGTTATGGCTTCTTGTGGGCTTTAACTTTACAGAAAATAATGACTTGCAAAATAGATATATTAGAAAAAAAATGTAACAGTGAGCGATTCACTTACTGGTGGTTTCAAAACTGTCTTCAGAAGATATTCCTTTGGAAGAGCTCTGGCAGACCTAGTGTAATGATTTTGCCATGACAAAGAATAGCCTTTTATCAGAGAAATATTCATTCTGGTTCCCCCCTGCTGGCTATTTTCCCTCAAACTTTAGTAGAATAGAGAGTGAGAGAGAAGCTATTTGATTGCATGTGGTTTCCTTTAATTTCTTGCTTTACATACCAAAAATCATTTCACTGCCTTTTTAGGCAAGTCCCATGAGGCTTTCTAGACCTTGATGTTCCAGGCCTGACTAACAAGCTGACAACCTGTGAAGCCACATGAGATAGGAGAGCAAAAGAAAAGGCCTGCACCTGAGCAATCACTGCATCAGACTCGTATTAGAAACTGGAGGATAGAGCCTGTCTTTAAGCTTCTGTAAGCTTCTGTAAGAAGAAAAGCTCCAGTGATTTCCTTTAACTGCAATGATGTAAATCTCGATCAGAATTTGCTCCTCTCCTTAGTGACTGTGGCTCTAAACTTAATAGAATTGTGAAGATTGAGGGGTTAAAGTAATGAGTTCCTCAACAGTTCACCTCTTATTGCCAAGTATTCATTAAGCGTGTACTGGATGTCTTAGACGGTCACCTCTAAACTCTCTGACTTTCTGGTGGGGATACAGTCAATCTTCTCTATAATGTCCTCAAAACTTATATCTCTGAAAAGTGCTTTCATTAGATTGCTCTACAAATCACCCCTTTAAGACCCATTCTAAATATGCTTTCTGAACTGTAGAGTGATTAGTGCTGAATGCAGTACTTTGGGTGAGGGCCTAACGAAATACACTGTATTTCCTTAACAATAATTGAGTTGAAGGCTTTAATATAAGGGTTTTTTTATTATTAAAATAACTCTCATATCTCTCTCCAGGTCAATATGCAGTAGTACCTTCCCATTAAGCAGATATTATGTCCTTTTATTACATTCTCCGAGACTCATTATTCTGCATTTATCTGCATTGAATTTGCTATCTATTAGCTCAAGTACTTAAATGATCTAAATCCTTCCCTACCTGACTGTATTGTTTCTCACGGATGACCTTTCCTCCCAATTTAGTATCATCTGCACACCAGAAATTTTTAGTTTAAATAATATGCTCTGAGTCATTTAAGGTACTGAAAGAACTGTGGTTCCAACATCGATCCCTGCAGTGCCCCTGACACAAGTAACTTTGCTTCAGCTTGAAAGCGTAACTCACAATGTGCAATCTCGTCAGCTGCCGTTTAACAATATGACATTCCCGCTTTGAACACGAGGAAAAGCCTTGCTTAATGCATATCTAGCTTTTATGAAGTATATTCTGGTTTTCTTGAAAATAGTTTAAAGTTCACGAAGGCATATCTATGCTATAGCTAGAGAACAACCCATGCTCGCTAAGCCCCAAGGTGAGCCAGGGCCATTTCAACTACCCCATGTTGTGGTTTGGTTTTTAGACAACCAAAATAAAGTGCTCGCTGTTAAGCAGGCAGTACATTCCTCTTTTTTTTCCAGATTATCTAGGAAAGATATTGTGAATATACATGCAGTGCATCCTTAGTGTTGCTTATGAAGATTTCAACAAAAACGAGGTGCTGTGGAAGATGTCTGTAAATGTGGGCTGCACACAAGTTCACTGCGCTATGTTGATCCCCAAGTCTTCATGCCCGGAGTTCTCTGGAACAAGAGCAAGGATATTGTAAGATACCTTGGGTCTCCCTCAAGAGACTTGAGTATGTCTTATGTTTTTTTTTTCAGAAAGGTGTTTTAAGAGTCTGTCTTTTGATTCAGGACACATCTGGGGGGCATGCAACTGGAGACATGAAGAGAAGGATTGCCAATGACCAGCTTTCTGGATGGCAAAGGGACATTTTGGAGGAGTTTTTTGGAAGACTGTGGTTAAAGGGTTATCCCAGTATTTTTGGTAGGATACCCATTCAGTGCCCCAATCAAGTAACCAACCTGCTTCTCCACCAGTGTGCCAGAATGACCCCCTGCTCCTGTGTGCCCTCTTCTACTGCAAGGGGGCTGCAGCCTTCTCAAAGTTTGCTCCTTTTGGTTACCTTTCTTCAGCTGTGCTCTGCCTGAGGTCTTTGGCTCTGACTATTATATTCAAAGGACTAAATTCTGCATAAGGGCTTTCCTCCTCTGAGGCTACATCTACCACAACGTGCATGTTCCCGGTGGCTACAGTCCTTTGTGAAGACAACAGTTGCAAATACAGCCAAGCCTGGCATTTTCTTTAAAAAAGAGAGAGAGGTGCTGGTGGGGAAATCAACACAAATACTTCAAGAGATGCATTTTCCTTTAGTAATTGAAATGTGTCTCTGCTCCCAAACTTGTGCTGATATTTTCCACTTACTGTATATTTTTTCCTTCTTGCAGAAAAATAGGTTGCTATGACTGAGTAGATTTTCTTTTTCCTAACAGCAGAAAAAGAACCAATTGTGTATGCACAATTTTAAGTTATTTAAATTCTATTGCCCCAAAAAGTGATTATTTTATTTCCCTATGAGGCATTCCAACAGATTTCATGCAGTCAAGGCAGGCTTAGCTACTTTTTTCTTTGGCTTTTTCACTTCTCTCTGTTCCCCCAGGATGTTCTCTGATGATTATTTCTTTCTATCTTTATTTTCTCTCTCCTTCTTTCTTCCTATTTATTTATTTATTTATTTATTTATTTATCTATTTATTTTTACAGCTAGTTCCCCTGAAGGAGTGTGCAGCAGTAATGCTGAAGCATTGCTAAATGCAGTAAGGGAAAATCATCACATGTTGGATAATCTGTTATCTCACTTACATAGCATGAACCAACAAAACAAATACTTGCCAGAAATCTGTATGTGCATGTGTGATTTTATTAATTTAAAAACTGATTTCATCCATTTCCTACAAATACTATCAAGCGTTTTAGATGAAAGGAAATATAGGACATAGAGGGTCTCTTGGGATAGATAGTTAAAGCCTTTTGACATCTCAGTATTTCAAATATATAACATTTTGGAAATGTTTAGTCCTGAACTTTTAAACTCTAGATAATGACGTTTTCCATTAATTCAAAACATAGGTCATAGATATTGGTTTCTTCCACCACACTACCAACACACTAAAATATTTTCACCTGACAAAGAGGTGTCCACTTCTGTGGTGGATGAGATAAATATGATATTTTTTAATCCATGTCAACTTGCATTCTCACTTTTCATTTGAGATTTTATGAAGGACAACATATTTCATGTGTGGTTTTCTGATATGGGTTCTTTCCACTAGGAAACTAAGTAAAAGCAATAAATTTATTTCATTTAAAGATTTTTTTTTTACCTTTGCCTTTCACTTTACCCTAACACTAAATTAACTGAGGAAAAGAGTACTTTTTATACACCTATTAGTAAATGCTTGGTTTATAGTATCACACTGTTCATGCCTACACATCCATATTCTCACTGAAAAAAAAGTAATGAAAGACCACAAAGCAAACCTATCTATCTCAGTAGTTTAACTGATCTAACTTGAAAGCACAAGTAGCAGAGATATTTTAGAATCACATAATTCAGACAATAATGAAATTATTAGTGAAAAAATATTTTTTCTGAATGAAATCTCTTTTGATTGTTTTTCCATCTCCATCATTATCTGAATTCTCATAAGCTAACATCATGGATAAAAGAAAGAGTTTTCCTAATGATTTATTTTTTGCCTTTTCAAGGCATTTGTTGTTAAAAGGAAACCTTGTTCTACTGTGGAAATAAAAAAAGAAGATTAAAACTTTTTGAATTGCTCAGATTGCAGATTAAGGATTTGGATTTTCTTAGCAACTTTATTAACTGAACTAGACCTTCACACAGTTTATACTGCAGTTGCCAGTGAGTCCCGTGCCTTGCATTGACTTTTTAGTAAACCTTTTTGTCAGAAAAAAAAGGAGTTTGGTCTTTTGAGATATACAGATGAATCTGAAAAGTATTAAGACTATTAAAAATATATCAATATTTCATTTTGATTTTCATCTAAATTAAAGAAAAAGGCCTTATCAAAATGCTCAGAAAAGGAGTCCTGCTTTCTTTAGGACTCACGGTGCCTGTTCAATCAATGCTAGATGAAAAAAAAATGCACAATTTTAGGAAGCAGGAACCAGAGCTTAGACCCTTCTCTGCCTTTGGCCTTACTCTCTGGCAGATTTTTTTAACTCTGAAGCTGGAATCAGGTCTGCAAGTCTTTCTCCTCCAGCTGGCACCAGCCTCACTACAGCTCCTTCAAAATACCTACTATTACACCTATGTTTTAGGGTGAGGAAACTGCCATTTCAGCCATATTCTCATAAACCCTACTTCAACTCTGGGTATAGCTCGGATTAATATTTTACATGAATTGTATGATATAAGGTTATTATATACAACATAATAGCACCACCATTGTAGCTGAGAAGAATTAGACAAAACCTGAGCATGCTTGGCATACAAGGATCCTCTGAGGACTTAGGAATTTCAATGGTAAATTTCTATAAAGAGGAGATAAATAGCTACATTCTGACTTCTATAAAGGCAGACAAGCTACCTAAAATAACCCTAATTATCCACAGATTTCCTGAAATCTTCAATAGATTGGGTATCACAGGTGTTTAAGCTCAGGTTAAGTGTATTTTTTCTGGCTTGGTTTCCTGAATGTGAGAACTGAAATTCCACCAAAATGTCTCTTTAAATGCCTAAGTGGTTAGTTGAATGTCTGTCGAAGTATCTCAGTAAGATATTTAGGTGCCTAGACACATTCATAGATGTCTCTAGGCACTAAAATTCAGGGAAATGCATCTAGCTGATAAGAAATAATGAACAGATGTATAAAGAGGCTTGAGTATCTTATATCTGACTTTGATGTTGAGTCCCTTTAAATTATACTTTGATTTTTTTTTTCTATATGTGAAATAAATATCCTGCAGCCTATAAACAGATCTGATGAACTTTATTCTCTCAGTGACTTTGTTTACTTGTGTAGAAAGACCTCATTCAGATCTGGACTAATAACTTATTTTAATAGACCCAATATGATCATAATGGGCGACGAGTTGATTTTATTCTTTTGTAAAGTGTCTCACTACAGAAAATAGGAGAATGAATATCTTTTTTTTTTTTTAATTTTGCTTTGTCCTTTGATTGATCAGCTCATGGATGCAAGGAAGAGTTTTATTTCAGAAGCTGTTAACTCAGAGAGAAAAAAATCTTTGTGAATTTTTCCTACTAACATGTGCTATTTATACATTCTCTTAGGTTATCTGGACAGTGCTTCCGACACATCATCTTCTTTCATCTAGAGTGAATTTATACATTTATAGTCTGCTATAGCTGTGTTCTCCCTTTCTCCCACACCCATACTCCCAAGAGTATAGGAAAGCATAGTAGTGCCTACAGGTTTGAGGACCATTTGCTGAGTGATGAACAAGAGACAAGATGTAAAAAGAGAGAGAAGAAAAATAAAACAAGCCTTCCTTTTAGCATAGCCTGGCAATGGTAAAACATTCAAATTTAGAAAGACGACCATTAGAGGGTATTTTTTGTTACGAGCATAAGATTGTGTTGCTGCATAGATGGATGTACTATGTGTTGTGATGATGGAGAAAATCAGTAGTCGGCTGGGAAACAGGATTCAAAGGAGATCTGGTATTGTTGATGGAACTGAGAATTTTAAGTGAAGAGCATTATTGTGCCCTCAACATATACTTTTCTGGTGAAACAGAACTTTGTGTAGGTTGTTCCTCCTTTACTTATTGAATTTGATGTTGCTTCAGGAATCCATGACTTGCAAATAGATGTAGAGAAAGGAACTCTCATAACATGAGGAGTGAAGTCAGTTTCATTATTTCTTTTGTTTTATCTGAAAATTGCAACACAGAGGTCAGTGGCTTATCTGCGGGAATATGGTCCAGAGTTTTCCTTGATGTTAATTCATAGTACAAAACCCATCCTTCATATCAGTTTCAGAGCAAAGTATCTTCAGTGAAGTTAATCTGTTTTTCCAGTTGGGGAAGTAAGATCTTGGTGTACCAACCAGACTTGCCTCTTATTCTGCAGAGCAATAAGAACATGAGTCAGATACTATAATTTGATGCATATACCCTAATTTATCTCATCAGAGGCTTAAGAAAAGCAAACAACAATAACAACAAAACAAGGTGAAGATCTAATGACAACTGCAACTTTTAGGACCCGGATTTAGTGACACTTCATCCAATATAACTTTATAATTCAAAGCAGGAATAGGAAGAGCAGCAACAAAACTAGATAAAGGTAAGGAGATGACTATCTTGCATATGACTTCAAGGAGGATTAATGGTTCTTTGAAGAACCCAAGAGTGTTCATCTTGACTGACTATTGATGGATACAGATAACAAGATATGTATCTTTTAGACATCTAAAGTTGTGTAAAAAAAAATCTGTCAAAAGTTTATTTGTATAGAGGGAGAGAAGGAAGTTTTGAGATATTCTGAAACATTTTTCTAGCTCCTGATGCTCAGACAATCTCTTGGCCAAGAAGTGGTCAGGGTCACCTCCCAGCAACACCAAAGAGAACTCTGATTCTTCTGGGCATAATCAATATATCAACAACGAGGTTTTAAGGCGTGGCAGATGCAACCACAGGACCAATGAAGAATGCTTTCCACCTTGTAATCCTCCTCCCATAATGCTGCCATTTTTGGTTTCTTTGCTTCTGTCTGGGACACAAATCTTTCTCTCTCCAAACAACAATTCCTTGGTAATCTCTATAAAAAAAAGTCTGATAGACGTGTACAGGTTTGGACCAGACTTTCAGATTTCTGGAGGAGATAAAATGAGTGCTAGTAAATGTTGCAATATTAAAGCATTCCTGAGTACTAGCAGAATTCAGCACATAAGCAGTTAAGTCAGCCCATTGCAGCCGTATTACACACCAAGGTAAAATGTAAAATAAAACGCATTGAAACACATCTCATCAGCACTCAGTATTATTTATTGAGAGCACCCGGGCATTCCAGCGGGTAATACTTCTGTTGTTTGTTTAAGTAAAATAACTAATTTGTCTCTTTAATAAGAACATTATAGATATTCTGCGAATTTGTATGTCAGCAGCACTTTGGAAAGATGGTGTGTGCATAGACACAGTGACTGAGACTAAACTACTGAGAGCTGTTCTCCGTAGCTAGAAAGATGAACCTAAGGGTAAAATATTTCAGAACTATTCTGACAACAATGCAAGTTTATGAAATGCTTGTGTTGGGAGAAAAAAAGATTATAATAATACTCTGCACATGAGTTGCACTTTTCACCTGGGAAACCTAAAGTATTTTTCAGACATCAGCACTCCCAAGAGGAAGGTCTTGTGTTATTCTACAGATGGATGAACCAAAGTACAGGGGCATTTATCACCTTTCCAGCTCCCTCCAGACTAAAGAAGACTTTTCCACTGGGCAATAGATGATGCTCTGAGTTCTAAACTGATTTAAAAATAGAGGAAAGTGAGAGAAAGGGAAAAAGAAAGAGGGAAAAATATATATTAAAGTTTCAATAACATATCAGTAGTTTTGTATATTGGATGCAATTTACCAACACTAATTTTAATAGAACTAGTTGAACAGTTTTATAATGTTTAACTTGTTTGTATAATTTCATCTTGATTTTTTTGAAACAGTTAAAACAATATGCATTTTTTTTTCGTCCAATCTTCTTCTTGTAGTTGGTAGAGGAATTATTTTAATAGCACATATATGTTAACAAAATCAAGACAAGCTAATAGCTGAAAAAGTTTCTTTCCTCTGATATAATAAATAGAAGCTATAAATAGAAGAAGTTTGTATGATATGGTTAATTGAACCTCTAGTAATTTCAAATCAGACAAGACTTTATTTTGAAGAACAGGAAACTTACTGACCAACCAAATATACTTCATTTCTGGTGAGTCTTGAGATTTAATTCTTTCTGCTAATGGATTAGTGATAGAGTGTATTACACAAAAGAGATGAATAGTTAAGTTAAACCAGAAGATAGTCTGACTAAGCAAAACCCATATTTTTTGAGATAGTTCAGGAAGACCCATTAATGTAGACATTTAATTGAGATTGGTCAAAATTTATATAATGTAATATATGTATAGTAGAGTCCATTACTGCTAGCTCTTAGCCCTGGTCACCTTTTCTTTCCTGATGTGTGATGAGGTTTGATTTAGAGACAATAGTCCTGCTGTGAGAGTTTGAAAATGAGAGCTCCATATTTTTGGCCACGTTCATTTTGGTTTGTCTGAGACCAGAACTGGAACAATGAGGGATGCGACAAGATGTACAGCCGAGTCATGGGTTGAAACTGCTTCAGGAGGAGCTACTGAGGAAGCTGGAGCTTCCCCTTGAGGAAGACGGTGCCAAGAGACTTTGCTTCCTATAAATACATAAACTTGTTGAACTAAGAAATCTCAGCCTTGCTTAGCCAACCATGTCAAATAGCATGAAATCATCCTTGAAATATGGGAAGATATTCTTTACCTTGATCTTGCTTGCCATGACCATGTGCCGGGTTCACATCTTCCAGTCCCATTCTCAGCGTGCACTAAACCGCTGCAGCAGCTATAGCTACAGGAACTGAGAAAACACTTAGCAAATTCCCTGTCATGTGAGTGAGTTCAACAAACCCAGGAAACTGGAGTGAGACAGTGTTAAGGGACACACACTTCACAGGCAGTTGGTGTGTGCAAAGGCACCACTAGTGTAGCCCAGACGAGATCATTTGTACTGCAGTTAGTGCATTACCTTACACAAAAAATGATATTCAAAAGAATGAGGGAATTGTTAAAAAATGCATATGAGGAATATTCTAATGGTTCTTAGAAAACATCATGAAGAGGATGAGTCTCAACATTCATTCCGAAAGAATAGGGACCATAAGGTCCAATCTGTCCTGATGAAGAATTAAACAAAATGATGCGTTTACATATAGTTTACTTCCCCCAGTTTTGTGTGGTAGTACCAACCGGGTTGCAGAAAGTGGGAGACTCTTATGTCACTACAAACCTTATGTGGAAGTTTTGTTGTCAAATAACCCCCTCTATTTAATTTTTGTTATGAAAATGGAAAAGCTGCAATACAGCTATTTTATAGTTTTAATTGCAAACAGAGGTCTACCTCAAATGTATGTGGGACACCAAGAGGGCCAGGGGCTCCTTGGACCCATATTGTGGGGGGCTTCCACTCCTATTTCACCTTTATTTCACACTCGTAATGTGGCAGTGCTTGCAATCAGTTAAGTTCTTGCCTGAGGCAGAAAGAGGGAAAGTTATATAGAGAAAAAAGTGAAAATGTTTCGGGAATCAGTGTATACCAATATATAACCGTAGTTAAACTGCTTCATTTTCATGAGGCTTTACTTTGATTCATTTATCCATTTTTGATGCCAGCTAGGGAGAGCAAGAGTGGCTCCAAACTCTTCTTCTTCTGAAATTAAAAGGCAGTAAATTTTAAACCAATAAAAGCAAATGTTGTTTTGTTTTCTTTTTCTGTTTTTTTTTCCCCTTTCTTTTCTTAATGTAGCTGATAGTCGAGCTGAATAATTCACTGTCACACAAGGTCACCAAAGGCAACTGCAATATCAGGATTTGGGAAGAAGTCTGAGCAATTTTATGGTGGGTAATAACAGTTTTGCCATTACAGAAGCTAAAAAATGTTGGAAAGGTCACGCAACCCCATGGTTCCAGGGCCAGACGATCACCTGAGAGGTCAGGACAAAGCTTGTATAAGGGTGTCCAGACCCATACATACATATACATGCACACAGTATTTCCAGAACTACTTAGGATTAGTTTCCAAAGGCAGCCAGTTCCTTGTCCCCTTGCCTACTTGAAGCCGTTCTAGGACCTTCTCCTGCATACAGCATCATGCAGGTGATAGAGTCATATGTAGTCATACTCAGAAGCCACAGAATAAAATGTTAATCACGCCTACAAAAGACTAGTCAAGGCTGATTAGAAAACGCATATTTGGTGGAAGATGGCTTAACCTTAATACAAATAACTAACTTTGTTGTTCCTAGTGCAGGCTGGAGCAATATGACTACAAAACTGTCAGACTCGAGGAAGTTATGACTTCCTAGCAGAATTAACTTTCTGAATAACACAAACTGATTTTATGTTTTATTTTACCAGTATCTTAAAGAATGAGATGTGTTTGTTACTGTTTGGGTGTTATTCACAGGACAAGGCCCTTGGTCATTATTAGCTCGTGCTGTTTGGCATGTTGTAAATTGATGAGAAAGAAGGAAAAACTTTGCCTACTTTCAAATTTCAGGGCAAAACTAGGGCTCAAATACAGCTGAGAAATGAAGGTAGGTGCATTATAACAATAACGACTTTTTTACTCATTCCTTTATTTATTTACTTATTTCACTAATTTACTCATTTATTTGCTGAGATACCACCAAAAATGCCCCTGAAAAGTAGTGGTTACTCAGTGTCCAGACACCTTCAGACAGGAAGTGTTTCTGACAGATATACAGTACTATAATTAATGCAAACTAAACTCAATTATATTTAAAAATCCATGGTAGGCAAAAACCTGAAGTAGACAACATAATCACCCTTTCTATCCTATAGCTTAAGTATGATTTCCATGCAATGATTTTAAATTCATTGTTCTACCCATACACACAAAAATAACACAGTAAATAGAGAGATAAATAAGGAAAAAAACAATGCTGATAGTTCTTTCTCACATCATTTCACCTACTCAAAGAAGGTGCTCGGTAGAGAGAGCAAGGAGAGAAATGGAGCATAACAGTCTATGCAGGAGGGAGTGGAATAAAAAGAAAATGTCTGTTAAAGAATGGGGGGAGACTTAGCATTCACAAAGGATGCTGAAATGACTGAATAAGATGCTATTCCTCCTTGTTTTATTTCATTCAAAACTAAGAGATATTTATTAGATTGACGAATCAGCAATATGTTTCTTTTGACTCATGCAGTAGACTTGCATTTTGCTGTATGTAAAAAAAGCAAATTCACTGAAAAATGATCTTCTGCCTGCTGTATTTTCCCGTGATGTGTTTGGGAATACGATTAGGTGGAACATCATAGGCATAATATAATCTTAGAAAGTGAAGGTGGGGTTTTTTTTGCAATAAAAAGCAGAGGTATTGCTGGATGGGTTAGGTCAAGGAGACTGAAAGGATACTATCCATATGACTAAATGTAGCAGAGAATGAGCTTTTGAATGAGATGTTTCTCTTTATACTCTGAGGAGAGAAACTGGCACAAGGAGACCATTCCTCCCCTCCTAAAATAAGTGTTGAACATAGACCAGACAAATTGCACCCTAAAACTGCCACCTTTTTTTTTTTTCTCAAATGACTTTTTGGGTATTTTTTGAAAGCGATCCATCTATAGATATCAGCTATGTGGGTGCTTGCAGCTGGCAATTTGCTGAATAATCATGTTTGTTTTGTGTACCTGTATCAGATATATTCTCTCTCTCCTGATCTCTCTCTGTCCATCAGAAATACCTTTTTATACAATTGGTTGATCTCATCCAGATTTGACAGAAAAATAAAGCTTTCAAAGACATCCTGTCAAATACCAGGAAAACATACAGTTTGAAAAGGCACTGTTGTCATACTCCCCTCAGTGAAATCTTAAGATGCTCATACTTTATTAAACATCGGAGAATCCACACGGGGCCCATGGTGTAAGCAAAGGAGAGAAAGAGAAGAACTGAAAGCAGGTATTTATTAGCTCTGGTACTCTCTGAGCTAATTGCTTAAACAATGTGATTGCCATCGACCCAGAGAAGCAGCTATATCTTCTTTATAAGGAACTGTCAGACTGATAAATCATGGGTTTCAAGCACCCATTTTCTAAAGAGAATGAGCCATCTTTTAAATTTGACTTCTTCTAGTCAGGACACATTTCCATACACAGAAAACTTATATCTCCAAAATTATCTATCTATCATCTGGCACGCTTTCATTGTGAAGAGTGTTTTTTGAATGTAAAGGCATAACAATGGTCTTTTCACTAGTGGAAAAAAAAACAAAAAACCCTCAAATATGGTATACATTTTGTTTCCTGTACTTATTAAAAGGAAATGAAACACAAAATAAATCCTGTTGTGGTGTGTCATAGGCCATAGGTCATCTGGTGAGGTACCTTGCTGCACAGCTTGGGCCCCAGAGCTTGCAGACTACATCCTAAATGTTACCTGTCAAACTTGATTACGCTAGAATGAGGCTTGAGCAAAAAGGCATAACATTTTTAAGCCCATTCGAGGAAAATGTTGTGGTCTAAGTTGCAATCAGATCTCTCACAGGGATTAGGCAGACACTATTTTAATTTATCCACTCCAGAATTCGGTGCCAAGAGCGCTACAAAGACGAAAATAAAGAAACCGCCGACTGTGCATTTTTGTTGTTGGAGCTGCTGCGGCAGCAGTCTCAGAGAAAGGAGGGAACTGCTGCGCTACCTCCATCCCGCACATACTGAAAGTCCCTAAGAAGCAGGATTCTCACATCCTTTTGCCAAATAACTGGATAGCAGCTGAAATCCACCTAGTGCAGCTTTGCATAAAGAAAAGAGAAAAAAAATAGCAGATGTTGGGAACAGTGACTGTGTTGCAGATTACCTAGTGGAGAGCAGAGAGCAGGGGCTGAAGGATGGAGCTGGCTATTTGCGGACTCCCTTCCAAGAAATAAATAATGATGTAGCTTTTGGCAAAGCACTCGGCGATGATGCTACATTTACAAATGTTTCCTTCTTTGTAGACAAAGATTGACTTTTGCAAATGCAAAGTTAAAGAGCGGACAGCAAGGTGCTTTGGGGACCTAACACTAACCAGCACTGCAGCCTGTTAAAAAGATGCTTATACATCACATCCACACGTGATATATTCATTTTGAGTTTGCATTATCAATGGAAACCTACAATAAATAGCCAATAATCAAGAGCACAATGACATATATTTGAAGTGATTTTACAGTCTTTGGAAGCTACCAAGATAACTGGTTTGTACCCTGCCTTTGGACAAGCATTCATATGTTAAATGGATGGCAAGCCTGTGGTTAAGATGATCCAAGTTTGGTTATGCTGCTTATTCAGCGCATTACAGCAATGTTTTTCCACATGGGGAAACATACAATTACAACAAAAATGACCATGATTAGCAACTTAAAGCAGGAAGAACCATCTGCATGCAAATATATTTGCCTCTGTCTGCCTAGTTTTGAAGACCATGTTTAACAAAAGATTTGCACATATCTGTAACCTCAAGTTCAGCAGTAATCCTCTTGCCTATCCCTTCATATTCCTGTAGTCACTCACTTGTTTGAATGTTCCTTTGCAAATGAGAATTTCCATCTGATCCTGCAGAATTCAGGAATCTGGTTGTCTGAAAGTCATTTTTCTTTTAAACTAATCAGCTGAACTTTTGCCAAGGAAACCATAAGGTTTATAGCTACAATTCCATGATCCTATAAATCTTTTAGTAATTAGGCAGGAATTAAGTAACTATGGTATATCAATATTTGCATGTGTTATCTATCATTTCTTTCCTACACTATTAGTTACTGCACTAGAATATTAAATTCTAGTAGACTTATTAAAATATGTTCTTGAAATTTTTTGTCTGTTATCTGTTCAGTTCTTGCATCTTATGTGAAAAGTGTGTGCTTAATATATGTATGCATATGTCCATGCATATATACAGATATCTATTTATAATTATGTACACCAATGCAACAATCCTCAAAAATATAGCAAAAACAACAAAAAAGCTCAATAACACAAAAAATGCTGAGAGATGAAAATGACTTAAATAAAATGAAACTTGCAAAAGTGCAAGCAGCTGCCATAAGTGCTCTGCTGTAATTCATATGTTTTATTGTTCTGTTTTGTTTTTCAGATAATTAGTTGGTGGCAGAGGAATAATCGTGTTGCATGGAACACCCTGAATTTAATTTCACAATGAAAGCTGTACACTGTATCTACTGTCAGTTAGGAAGAGAAATAAAATCTGTTAAAGGGCCATACTTAGAGAATGGATGTCCAACCTCTTGGCTTATTTATTTTAGATATATGTTGATGTAAATTCTTTGTGGTTGCAGAAGTAGCGATTTTTTTATTTTTTTTAATGTTAGTTTTAAAGCTCTGTCTAGCCTTATTTCGATGAGTGAAATCCTTGCTCAATGAGGGAATAAACTGTAATTTTCAAGGAAATGTATTTTGGGAGAACTCATGATCAGGCAATGAACACACTTATTGTCTTCAGTGAGACAATTCCCCTGAGTAGTAAAGTTAAGTATTAGCGCTCATTTCCTGGTTCACTCCCTAAGGATAGAATTGTATCCTGCTGATGAAAAAGAATTAGAAAAGAAAGCATGAAAATCCTTGTTATTTACAAGTAATAATGGAAAAACAAAACAAAAAGTGCATCCACACAGAAGAAAGCCGCAAGAGTCTTAAACGATAGCAGTTAAGCTGAATTTCTACATTCCCTTCTCTTCCTTTTTGTGGCTTCAGCAGTAACTATAGGCTTTCTATCCAGATATCACCAGCATTTTAAATAACACCTATCAGCAGACAGTTCATAGTAAGCTTCACAAAGAAAGTACTTTTAAAGTTGTGCTAAAACCCCTCCATCTCCCAAAGCACATTTGTTTTGTTAAGTGATAATGCACGTTCAGACACTGAACATCTTCCATTTAGAGGTATCTTCGGCAGGCAGCTGTCATGGTCTTCCTTTCCGTGCACAGCTTGCTTGCTCATGCTGCAGTGTCACCTCTCTGCATCTTTAACGCAGGGCAGGGGACACGTGTCTGAGCGAGCTGCTGTGCTGGGGTGGGTGTCCCGTTTGCCAGAAGCTAGAGGTGTGGCTGGTGGCTCTTCAAATGTCACCGCAACCCACCAAGGGCATGGACTTCCTATCCTCCCTATGGGTGTCCTGCTGCTCAGCCATCTCTCCACCTGCAGGTGGATGGATTTTGTTTTTCTTTTTGGCATTTCTCATTCTGGTGACTAAACACTGTCTAAGAAGCTGGTCTGCTCTTCCATGGGATAAACATCCATACCTTTATTTCATTCCCAAACAAGAGCAACACTGAGAAGAATTATACCTTTTTTTTTTTTTTTTTTGTCATGCTTGATTAATCTTCTACTCATACGAGCACTTAGGAATGAGTTTAAGCATAAATATAAACTCTATTAAAACTGAGCTGCCACTGATTTGTCCAATACTGTATGTCCAAAACCCATAATATGAGGTCCCCAATACTCTATCTCTCTTCAGAGATCTTTTGCTCAAATCTGTTGAGTTGACAGATCCAAATAAAGTCCAAGGTGGTTTTCCTGTACTGGAAATTCAGAGGAGCAAAAATACAGATTTAAATCTGTTAGACATCTGGGAACTTTGGGAAGTCTCACCAAAACCTACTTGTTTGAGACAACTAAACACTTGATATCTGCTCTGAGCTCCAGAAACATGACGCTGGATGTGGCTATCTGTTAAGTCACCCTGATTAATTCCTATCAGAACACTGTTGCCCCTTTTACTTAGAGATCAGTATTTTGAACACAGCTCTCGTTATATCAAATCCCTATATACAAATGTTTGGCTAATATCACTTCTTTGAATATTATACAGCCCTTACTATTAAAACAAATAATTGATACATCTAACTGGCTTCAGCAGGGAAGAAAGGAGTAGGTGGTCTCATTAAGAACCCTTGTTTTGCAAGAAAAGCATTTCTCATTGTCTTTACCCAGTGATATAAATGACCTTTGCCATGGAATTGATGAATGTATAAATCTTTCATAATATATTTTAATGTCCTGCTGGTAGTAATCTTTATTATAAAGAAAAGAAAAACAAAACAAGAAGATTTGCAAACAAAAAATCTATTATTAAAAGCATATGATCCTTACACTTTTATGAACAAGAATTTGAAATGCTTTTTGGTTATCTATGCCTTATGCAACAACAGAAGCTCATGTTTTCTTTATTTTTATTTTTTAATTATCCAAGCAGCAGGCTATCTCCTTGTCCCACACAGTGCTAGATCTCCAAATGAAGATGTTATACTGACTTTTCACCCAAATGTGTCTGCCAAGCAATCCGATTAACAACACAAAAAAATATAAAGAAAACAGAAGAAAACCACAGATGAATTGAAAGCCTTTTTAAATAGTTCTGTCTTGAAAAGTTATGTGTGCCTTAGCAGTTAGATTTAATGGAATTTGTCATCCTCTGTATCTACTTCGAACCAAAAACAAAGCACTGCTCTGGCTCAGGTTCATGGAGGACTCTAATCTCCATCTCTGTGCTCTGAGGAAATCTAGCAGATTTGGGCCACAAGTGATGGTCCGTCTCTTATCTCTTGCAACATTCATGTGAGAGGTGAGAGACCTAATTTAAGTCCTTATTTTTTTTAATTCTACCTGACCTAATTCAAGACAATGTTTCTCAGCCTTGTAGAGAGTTGATTTTTCTTTCCCTTTTTCTTTTGGTGATACTGTACAACAATACTGAAGAGAAAGCCAAATTTGCTGGATCAAAGAGAAAGACTATTCGGGTTAACTAGTATTTAGGGCATTTGAGTGTAAAGTCCAAGGTTTTGATTATTCCTTAAAACTCTATTGATGCAAATATTAGTGGACTAATATTTCCTCACTTACTGTGTGATAAACTTTCTGACTCACTATGCAGAATATGAGCAGAGCACCTCAAAACTGCATCAAAGACTCCCAGCATATGGAAAAGTGAGAAACCTGAACCTAGGTTCTGGTGTACACAGTACTGGACAAAAAGAAAGGTTGATGAGTCTTCAGTTTTTTTTTATTTGTTATCATGATGAGTAATCCAGGAATACCTTTTCCACGCTGCCTGCTAAATTAGGAGTACCTAAAAGGAGAAAATGTGTTTGTCCCCACTACTTTTTATACAGTAACTGCTCAGTCAGAAACCAGGCACTCTGGTTTAAACTCAGAGATATGGTATTAAAAACTGAATGTACCTCTACATACTGATTATGCTAAAACAGAAGAGGCAAACTCTGTCTGTCTCACCTAAACTGGACAGCGAGGAGCTCCATCTCAGGACCACTTCTGTTCAAGTTCCTTTGTGCCAGAAGGAGTCAAAATCCCATCATCTCCCCACAGTATCATAATACTCAGAGTAAGACAAGCTATTTTCAACAGATGGGTGATATTTTCTCATACCTTTGAAGCCATCTCACTGCAGCAAATAATTCAAACTTTATGAAATAAAAGAAGGAAAAAGTGCCAGTCTCAAGTTAAAGTGATTATCTGGTTGGGGTGATGGACACAGTTTACAAGGATTGTTACTTTTTTGTTTTTCTTCTCCACAAATATTGTTTCTATTTACGTATCCAATTTCCTTTTCTACAATTTCATTTCCATCATCTGTTCTTCCATTATATTCAGTTACAAAGGTCCTTTATTGGAAAATGAGTCAAAATGCTCACAACTAAACTTGTACTACTTTGTCTCTACCCAGTCTTGCTGCATGCGGTACTGCTCCTGGTTTTGCTGCTCTCTTTTTTATTTATGTGACTGAAGAGCTTTTTTGTTATTTGTTTTAATATACTTTGAAAGGCCTAACTCAGCTTGGCTGTTGGCAATTCTTACATTATTTCTACACTTCATGACCTCTAAGGTGTACCTTTATTTGCTGATCAATCCTTTTTTTCTCTCGATTTCTCGTAGGCTTTATGCTTACTCTTAATGTCCTTTTCGAGGTGGCTATACATCCAAATACATTTGGAAACCTCTCCTGAAAGTTTTGTTCTCACTTGCTTGATGTGCAAGTTTTGGATAACTTTTCACTGCTGACTTAAAGACTTCGGAAGAATCTGTCACATTGCAAGCCTCTGACTCCTTGTTTCCATTGCCTTCACTAGCTTGCCCATGTAATTTGTCAAAGTTTTCCTTTTGAAATTGAGTAACCTAGCTGAAGACCTGCTTTTGCTTATTTTCCATGTAATTCATATTCAATCAATTTATAGCTGCTGACTTCAAGGATATTTCAATATTATTATTTTCAGCAAGTACACAGAATTACAGAAATCTTTGGCAGGTTTTAGCTGGAGTAGGAGCAGCTGTCCCAGCTGGGTACCTGGAAGTCGTTGAACATGGAGATCAGCATGATCAGTCCTGCTTCATATGTGTGCTAAACTATTGTGTTGAAATCATGGAAGCTACTGTGCAAATGTCACACTGCCTTGAAACACACAGCACAATTTCACTTAGTTATAAAGAGACAAAGAGAATGGTGCTCTAGTGGTGACTTTGAACTTCCATTTGTGCTTTCAAAGCCCTCTGCATGCATGCACTCAATGCAATGAGTATAAATATTTTCTAGGCAATGTAAATTATATACCCTAGTAAATAGACAATACATTAGGAGGAACCATAGTCCCATATTCTGCAATGAGTTATGCATATATATTCATGTATGTGTATGTATATATGTATGAGTTTTTGTGTGCATCTGCCTTTTTTTTTTGTCCATTTCTACACTGCAAGTATGATGAAAAGAGGGAAGGACTGGAATGTGATTTATTTTGTTCTGTTATGGTCCTAGGACTGCACATCCACATTATATCTCTACTGTCAGCAAAAACTGTGCCAGTTGCCACTCGAAATAAAGCATATACAGTGCACAGATATAGAGCTACCTCTCTGAGGACCTTGCAGGGACACTGCAAGTGGTGGACTCCAGATGTTATCCTGCTGTGTGACTTTGCCTTTGCTCACGTTGAGAGGGAAGCAGCTTTGCCCACACCAGTGTCCACACAACCAAAGTGCCCAAATAGGCATGAAAGACAAATTCATATCAGCAAAACAACTCTCCTCTGCCTCTAATCACTAACAATGATGATGTTTTTTTCTGCCCTTATAGCAGTAAGTCACATCAGAGGTGAACTTTTCACCACCTTGTAGATGCCTGAAAGATGAGAAATATTGCAAGAATTAGTATGAAGGGATGCTCCAACTTACACTTTTTCTCTCACTACAGATTGTTTCTCTTTGCATCGTGTTCAGGATCTTTTGAGGGATGGAGAAAAACGCTTGTATTTGAAAGAAATATTATGTGAGTGGCTTTATATGGATGTTGTCTCCAGATTCTTATTGCTTTGCCCTCTCAAGGAAAGGAAGCAAAACATTTATAACTGATCCCAAAGCAATCAAGGGATCACTCAAGCACCGACAAAAAGATGTGCTATAACACTGGAGGTTCAGTAGACCTCCCCTAAAGTGGTCTTATCTGTCAGAAAATGAGTACTAAAAAACTTTTTTTAAAAAAAAAAAGTCCATTCTCATATCACAATAAATAGACAGGAAGATTGACAGAAAGTGCTGATGTGAAATAGGGAGACCAGAACAATCTAATTAAAAAAAATCAAAAAACATAAATTGCTGGTTTGTGTTGAATTTAAGACAGATTAGGAAGAAAAAAAAAAAGCAGGACAATAAATAATTATAGTAAATGAATGTATCAAGTAGTATGTTTAATCAAGTCAGCCAAATTCATGACAAACTCTGGGAAAATGAGCAAATCAAAGTGTGTAAAGTTCCCTTGAGAGGACCAAAAGGAATTTTCTGTCTTTCTGAGTTCAGTCTTGTGCATCATCACATCCTTATAGACACTCTGGTTTCAGTATGCTGGTGTGGATATTTAGCAAAGAATCAGCAAAGATGATGTTACCATCATCTTTCCTCCCGTTCTGATGCCTTCCCATTCCCTTTGCTCCCATGTGTTTGCTCACACGTGTGTATTTTGAATATCCTTGCTGCTCACCTGGCCCTGAGACCTGCCGTACCACGTAGTTATCAGCATGATGAGATAGCCTGTCTGGCTCTGCCCAGTCTTAAAAAGACCGGTCAGGAAAAGGGACCTGAGTGAGTCAGCCAGATGACATCCCAGCCCTGGGAAGGGAGCCAGGGTCCGAAGCAGCAGCTGCTGCGGCCAGCCTGCCAGCCCAAAGCATTCGTCCATGACTGACCAGTTGCCTTGAATCCCAAGAACAGCAACACACTCGAGCAGCAACACTCGCTTTATTGCCACTACCTTTACTTTCTCTTCCTTTTTTTCTTTCTTTTTCCTTTCTGCTGTCTGATATTTTGACAAAGGCAAGGGAAATGACCGTAGTTTATAACTCAACACTAAACAAAAAGACCAATGTTTTCCTCCTCCCTAGGAAATAGGACTTGACAAAATAAGAGACTCTAATCCCATGCTTTATTGTAAATAAAGGAATCTGGCATATTTTGATTATGTACATTTTTCATATCCATTCGGTCTGAGGATAAGGTTTGTTTTCATTCTTTGTGTGTTTGTGGTTAATTTATCTTATTCAGGGACAGATGCAGCATGTATTGAAATAAGGAGGTTGTCTCAATGTGCGATTGAAAACAGTGTCGCATGATAGGAGTACCATCTGCTATACTAAGCAGAACCAGTATAGGAGATCTAAAGCCCCATTCTCCAACTGGTAAATAAACATTCGCTACCCAGAATGTATCTAAAAGTTGGGATGAATTTTTAATATATTTTCCATCAACTGAAATCCATAAGTCATGCTTGACTGTTCCTGTGACAGAAGCATCTTAAGATGCTTCTGCCTTGAGATAATTTATTCCATCTAAAATAGTCAAATATACGAACCCATTACAAGCTTTCCCGCTCTGTCATTTGTCCTCATGTATTACCATAAAATGGCTTTTATCCCTGAGGGAATGTATGCAGAGAATAGGTGGTAAAGGGAGGAAGAGTGGATGTGAGTAGAGATGGAAAAGCTTTCTTGTAACTTTGAAGATTTAGGATTAGCCTTATAAAACGAAGGAGATTTTCTCCAGAATCATGCTCTTTGTACGTCTTTTTTATTTACGTTTTGATATTTGTTTATGTTCCCATCCCTGCACTCTGTGTGAACAACCAGGAGACCACAACTGTGGAACCAAGAGTGCTTGTACCATTATTTGGCTTCAGTCTTACCGTACAGGCTGTGGAGACCAGAACAAGGTTCAGGTCCAGAGAGTCCAGTTAGGATCCGTTCTTGAAGTACTTGAAGGTTTGATCCAAGATGCCTGGAAGGCAGGAAAAATATAGAAATAGTTTGCAATGAGTGCTTGCTACAGTAGGAACTCACCACACCACTGAAATAAATGGGAATTGAAGCAGTTGCAGGAACGTGAAGGGATTAGAGGAGGGAATCCTTAAGGCCAGAGAAGTATTAAGATTAATCAAAAGGGAGGGGAGAGAAGGGCAGGAGACAGGCAGAGTGGGGTGTCAGATGTTTGCTTGCTTTGAAGAATAAAAGTAGCAATCACAAAAATCGATAGTGAGCCTTATTAAAGGTGAGCTAGGTGCTTTCACTCTGAGGTTTTGTTTGGTTGTCTCAGGTTTGGATACCTTACAGGTCAGGTATTTCAGACCTAACCTCTCCAGAGATCTTCCTCTTGTATTGCAAATCATTCCCCTCAGAAAACCACCATTATCTCAAATGTGCTTTTTATTTATTTCAGTTAGGGGTGAGAAAGAGAGGAGGAGAAAGGAAAATTGAAAAGAAGGAAAAGAGAGAAAGATGAGAAACGGAGAGGAAAAAAAAGTAGGAAGGGAGGGAGGGA
>JAUBNY010000449.1:100448-115505 GCA_032275445.1 Crypturellus soui | reverse complement strand
AAGAGAAGAGAAGAGAAGAGAAGAGAAGAGAAGAGAAGAGAAGAGAAGAGAAGAGAAGAGAAGAGAAGAGAAGAGGAGGAAGGCAAGGGAAAGGAATCATTTTACATTGTTATTCAGTCTTCTTTCAAATCATTAATAATTAGCTTTTAGGTAAAGCAGTAGGGATGACATGTTTGTTTCCAATTACCTGCGTTATGTATTTGTTCAAACATTTATTTTCGCTCTTCATTTTCCCTCCTTGTTCTCCATCTTACTTTATCTGTCTTTTTTTACATTTCTATATCCTATAAACTTTTCATTCTTCTCTGATTTTAAAAGGATTTTTTTAATTTATTTTTTAAAGAAACGTAAGTGTTTTGATATCTCATTACTTTCTGGTAAAAGAAGAGATTTAGGGTAATTAAAGGCATCAGTATATATTTCAGATTGTTTTATTTATTTATTGCCATTAAAACATTTTTTTCTAAAACTGAAGGAATTAAAAAGCTTATTAAAGAAAAAATAAAAAAAAAATACAAAAATACAAAAAAAATTGATCAAGGTGCAATGCTAGTCATTTTCCTAATTTCTTTATGCCAAACAAAAATGTTTAATGGGAAGTAAAAAATAAAATAATTTTCAGAGTTTTTTTCTTCTGCTGTAAAAATAAAATGAATATGAATATTTGTTTTATATATGCAGAAAATGTGACATTTAACTTCTAATCTGGGGTTGTAACATTAAAAAAAGTCAAAGAAACAGACAAAAGTGTTTTCCTCTGAAGCATATTGTGAAATAATAATTAGAGTTCTCCATTTGTTCTGCCCACAAATATAAATCCTAAAATAACATGCAGAGAGTTATGTTTATGTTTGTGTGCATATGTGGGAGTTTGTAGCCTGTTTTAACTTAGTACATGATACATCTGCCAGTTAATATAAAAACTGAACTTTATAAACTCATCTTGCAAATTTGTGTTTCATCTGCTACTTGTTAGAAAACTCTTTTAAAACTTTTTATTGTTGAAGAGTATCGATTACGGACATGCTATGATATTGTTATAACAACAATGTTGTTATCGTTTTGAATTGTTTTCTTTTTTTGCCAACCTAATAATTTAGCTTGTGAGTTTTTGTAACCTAAGCATCATGTAGTTTATATTTTTCTCATATATGTAAACTTCATTTTTTTCTGACCTTGTCTGCATTGTAATCTTCTGAAATGTTGTTGAGTGTAAGATACAGATCTCCACCAGTAGTGCTCACTGCACCTTGAAAATAGCTAGAAATGCAAAATAGTAATTTTCTCTCTTTTTTTTTATATTTATTTTACTGGGCATATTTCTTCTAACTTTTAAGATATTTGGATGACTTTTCTATACTGCTACAAACCACTGGCATTTGCTCTTTCATCTGAATTAGCAACACTTTTCTGACATAATAATCTGCGGTTTCTGTGCTAATAGACTAGTTTTCAAA
The DNA here is from genome assembly GCA_032275445.1 of Crypturellus soui. NCBI lineage: Eukaryota > Metazoa > Chordata > Aves > Tinamiformes > Tinamidae > Crypturellus > Crypturellus soui. Next base: position 114,048 of record JAUBNY010000449.1, on the reverse strand, counting down.
ATCCATTGTATTCATATATTTCTCTTCCACAGCTGTGTAACTTTTTTCTGTATGACCAGAGTATATAAATGTATGGAGAGTTAATAACATATCTATAATAATAAATAATGTCCAACGTTCTGAAGCTTTACGGGGCTTTGATCTGGTAGGGAGTTGTACCTCATTTGGGGGACTGACAGCAAATATTTCCCTTCTCTTGATTTTCACAGCTGATACAATAGAAGACTAGAGCTCATATAATACCTGATTTCCCAAGCTCCCAACCTGATGGATAATTGTTGCCCAGAGGGGAAATTTCTTCCTAGCCTACATCAGCAAATGGTAGGTTTATATCACAAAACATGAGGATTTATGTTCCAATCTATTCCACAGCACCATCAGACTTGAAAAACTTCATTTGAGGAGCCGAGTTAATGTGCAGTTAGCAGTTTTACAGTATCTCACCTATTTGTTCAGAATTTAGTGAGATCTCCTAAAAATAAGCAGGACTCTGGCAAGCAGATATTCAGCCTCTCTGAACTCAAAAAAAGGACTTACAACAGGAGTATAATAACTTATATCCTCAGAAGATCTATCTGTCATCTGCTGATCATCTTAACAGTGTGGATTAATATGTGTATTAAAAATAAATAATTAAAAAAACATACAAAATTTAGTTCCTTTTTTGCTGACAGGAAAACAGCAAAAGGATGACTTACTCTGATAAACCCTAGTACTAAATTATGAGCCATGAGGATGACGGCTTTTTAAGGCCATGTAGAGTAGCTACACTGACTGCATCAAAGAGACAATTCACGTCAGATATCTCTGTGGTGAGACACGTAAGACCAGAGTGACGCTGCTAAACCCATCATCTGTACTAACTGTATAACCAGTGGAAAGATACATGCAATTCATGTCATCTCTGAAGAGTACTAAATGGACTGATTGATCCTTTGGGGTGGGGTGGGACGCCTATAGCTTTCCATTATGTGCAAAATGACTAGGTCAGAATAGATTAATAAATTTTAGTTAGTCAAACTTAAAAAAGACAAATCCCTATACAGCAGATATACTCTGTTACACTAAATTGGTGAAAATATCTTACACACCCAGAATTTGTTTTATTTTTTTTTCTTTTTTATGTTGAAGGAAACAAGGTATCCTGTAAAGTGCTATCTAAAATAATTAAAAACATAGGAGCCCAGCCTCTGATGAGCACAACAGCTTTAGGTTTAATATTTCTTAGTATCTACTTTTAATAATAGCAAAGTCAATTTGATTTTGTTCATTTTCTTCATTTTACCTCTGCTGAAGAAGGCACCTGGCTATCTGTATTAGCACCTAGTTGGAAAGCAGACTATTTGAAACTAACTAAAGAAAATAGATGTGGTAAGAAGCCACCACAGAAGGAATTTTGTCACCTTTTCAGTTATTATGACCTACCATACTATATAACATAGAAAGGAAGAAATCTTCCTAATATAAGATTAGAGGTAGCATCAGGTTTGTCAAAAGATTAAACTATTGACTGATTATTACAGGTTGGGGTCTTTGAAAGATAGAAGAATTACTGGAAATATTAAAGGCAGGCAAGAGGAAAGAGGGGTCTATAGGCAGCAATGCTCACTTTTTATGTAATCTAGCAATAGTAATTTTCACAGAACACTAATATTTTGAAGAGAGATATAAAAATGAAAGCCATACACTTGGTGCCTTTCTCAGAGCACTGTGACTGCTGAAGAGTTTTCTGTGCTAGGACAAACGACAGACTCTTTCAAGAACATTTATTCCCTGAAGGTTCATTTATACTGGATGATTATATTTATAGTTATGCTAAGATAAAGTTCATCATGAAACACTATCTTCTGGAAAATCTAAAATATATATATATATGTATATCTCAAATCTTGTAAAAAAGTTTTGTAAAAAGATTTCCATATGCGCTGATGGGGCTTGGTGTGTGATTCTCATTAAACATCTAATTTCTATTTAAATATTTTGTAATTTTCCTCCACTGAAATTACAGATATTTAAAAAAAAAGAAAAGAGAAAAAGAGAGAGAAATAAATTTAAAATGTTGAGAGACATAAGAAGGAAGAAATACAGGAAGAATAGTGCTCACCATCAGCTAAGAAAGGGACTATTGCTTGAACGTAGAAATATAACATGATGAGCTTCTACTTTTACATGAAATAACCAGTAAATGTGTAACTCATTTATAATATCACAGTAGCACTGTACCTGCTAGCAAACACATGAATAAAACCAGTAGCTACAAGGTCTTGTGCTTAACGTGTTTTGAAGACTTGGGGCACAAGAGTTTTCTTATTACTAACTTTGCCACATACTTCCTAACTGATCCGGACAAGTAGCTTCATCTTTCATGTCTCACTTTCCATTATATTAGTGTGGAGAATTACAAAAGAAATGAATTATAAAGATTAGTTCATACAGACATGTAAACTGTATTCATTTTAAGACATTAAGTGCTATGAAGAGACCATATAGAGATTAATAAAATCCTCAGGTGGAAAAGGCATAGTTAAGTGCTATTTCTGCAGCAAGAGAAGGATGTGATGACTGCCACATCACTCAAAATTATTTTCATAATATATAGTCTTTGTATGCAGTGGCAATATAATTTCTATTACACTTAGAGATAGCAGAGCTGCATGGCTTAGGAAGGGTCTACTACTACATGGATGAAGCTGAGTCTCTGTGTTATGACATAGTTATTATTCTGCCATCAAGCAGAGATCTTTAGCAATGTGTAGCCTTTCATTGTTATCATCCATGATAGCAAAAACAAAGAAGGAAAAGTAAGCACCAATAAAAAAGGAAAAAAAAAACTTGCTTTGTTGGTTCAGTTGAAAAGTTGGGAATGAGTTCAATAGGGCCTAAATTTGTCTTCACTGGAATCTGTTGATCTTATTCCCTGTTCAGACCATGCTGAGGAGGGATGATCATGCATACACATGGAATGCAAAATATGCAAAACATGAGATTAAATTGTGAGCAGACTTTAAATGTTCCAGGTAAATATATGGAAACATGTTATTACTTTAGTAAGCCAGTTCACCTCACCTTGCCTCACCTCACCAAGCCAGAAATCCCTTAAAATCCAACTTTACCTCAGCAGTGTGATGCATTTCCTGGGAATTTTTCAGGGAATATATCTGAAATTACCCCATGGAAGCTATTTTAAAATACATTTTTATTATTATTACTGCTACTGTTGCTATTCTTTAGCACCCCAAAATTCTCTTGTGGTTCAGGTCTGAGTATGTCATATGAATGTGAATGAGATGTATGAATACGTAGCAAAAATAAGGAAAATCATTCTCCCCACCCTGCTGAAAGCACAAGGAAGAGTAGACTTTTTATTAGATTTCTGATCCTTTTGGTTGACATAAAAATAGCTCAGTAAGAGCCTTTCTCAGGATACCTCAGAAATTCCTTTTCTGTCTTACCTAGAACCAAGGGATGCAATAAAATGGAAAACAACTGAGAAAAATAAAAGGTAACTGAATATTTCACAATCCTTAAAGGTGTTCATTCAAAGTTAGGTACTTCAGAGCATTCTGAATCTCTAGGGGGTAGGGAGGTTGTTCTAAAACTTGTTTTCTGTGTGTTAGCAAAAATTACCTAGGAAATGGCTGACTTTAGTAATGCTTCTATTGCTTGTTTTACATTACTGTCACTTGCATTGCGAGGTCAGTAATGCAGCTAACAGATGGTGCAGCATGACTAGCAGCCATGAGGGATAGTTTGCTAACAGAAGAGGACAGGATTTTCAGGATTTCCCCTGCATATCACAGGGCTTTTTGGTTTGTTTGCTTGTTTGTTTGTTTGTTTGTTTTGATTTTGGATGGACTGCATCTCCTTGGCCTCAGCTTCATGGCATTTTGTCTGCGGATGAGGACGAGTCCAACAGTGGTAAAAAATCTCTTTTACTTTGTATTAGGGTTATAGCTTTGGAAAGCAAGTGACACCAGCTGGATTGTCTTTGTTGCCTGTACCTTGAGTGGCTCAGGATGTTATGGGAAGACGATATCTCGTCGTGCTATTCAGTAGGGATGGCCCTGGAGCACAGCAAAAGATCCCTAAAAGCTGCCATCTTCATAACCTTAAGATTTAATGCACTAAACAGTACATTCTGTATTATTGCAAAGTATGGCAATGAGCTTCCAAAAGTTGTGAGGTTAATAGTCTAAAATCACTCTACCATAGGCTTCTGGAGCCTATTTTGCAGACAGATCATAGGCTGTTTTGGCTATGTGAAGCTGTTTCCAGCAGGATGGTGAACCTATTCTTTAGAGAATGTTTGGGGAAACTTTATGACTTCTTCTAGCTTCACAGTTATGGAAATTCATTCAAATCTACAGTCTATATCAAATTGGTAAGAATATACATATAAACCTGACTTCTGAGCTCAAACAGTCAACAAAGCACTTATCAGCATACATAGCAAAACAGGAAAGCTGATATTTAGTTAAGTAAGAGAGGACTTAAGCGTATAGTGAAATTCATTTTTAAGCTGGGGTATCAGAGTCATTAACTGACACCTTTCCAAATAATTTTAAATTTAGTAATCCTCCATTTATTTTTTTTAATTGAGATTTTTCCTGAAGATGAAACTGATTCTTCTTGGACTATACTGATGCCAAGTGTGAGATGTCTTCCTCATCACTGAATGGGCTGTGCAGATTTGTGATACATCTGCATTAGCCCAGAAAGAACTGCATGCCTTGATTAGTTACGCAGATTAGTCACTGACTCACTCGAGGCAGCTTCTGCAGGTGGCTCAGTAACATACCTGTTCATAAGTAGTATCACAAGTAATTCACTTTCTGAGAAAGACTCCATTGGAATATTATTTGATGCATCCAATGTGAATTGTTATTTATTATACCAAGTTCATACACCATTGCAGGCAATGTCTAACCCCATCACAAGCTCCGGAGAGATGACAGCACAGTGTCTTGTATAGCTACAACTGTAAAGAAATATAAAGGAGTTATGAAAAGTCCTTTCTCAGAAGGAAGTGTTTTTTTGCCTGATGGCACTATCAAAATAGCTAAGCCAATATTAACTGACCAGAAAAGCAGGAGTAGGGTCTCAAATTTGGAACACTGGATTCTAATGTTTTATGTCTGCGCAGCCTTGAGTAGATAAATAGATCTTACTGCATCTCTGTTTATTGCACCATAAAGTTATAATTAAATACTGCATTTCATGAAGATCTTAGGAACTTCTTGGTCTTTAATTGAATATCATGATCACAAAAGAATAAAAAAAAATCACACCTTTCTGGACATACTTTTTAGTTCAAAGTATCATTATGTTGAATACCTCCAGGGAAAGCTTTCATAAAATGTGCGATGTGTAAAACGTGCATGGTACGAAGAGAGGATGAACATGTTCCAAACTGCATTGCAATTAAATTTGGTGCCAGGAACCTAGTGCTCCAGACTGCCAGTATTCTCAGCGTCACACACAAAAGCCAGCAAACATCTACTTACTTTTTGACTTACCTAGTTGCCATTTCGCTCTCAGGTGCGTTTTTTCTAGGAAACAACACGCCAGCAGCTCAGCGGTTCTAGAGTGGTAGATGACATAGGTTGCCACTTACAACGGAGACAAAGGATCCTCAGACCCTTACGAGTACAATAAGAGTTACTATTACTACACAAAACTAGACACCAATCCAAACAACAGAAAAAAAATAAAATACTTCTCAGTCTTTACCACATTATTGGTCTTTACTCTCTTTTCTTATGGTTTAGTCATCAGTAACATTCAGGAACATCATAACTTGGACACCATAGCCCCTCTCATTAAGCAGTTTCCATTGACAGAGAAGGGCATTACATTTTGAAGGAACACCCAGAATATATATCCTTTTAATTTTAAATAATGATGAAATTATATCTATTGCTGTTACTGTGTTTTCTAGAAAGTAAAAACTGGCAAGGAAAATATACTGAAGCACAACATCAGATTTTTTAAGAAGTAGGTATCATAACTGCTTATATTTTTCTATTGTTTAGTTGGTTTGCTTTCAAAGACACAGGAAAAAATAAACAAGTGTTTTCTACCAAAACCCCTGAATGTTCAGATGTTGAAAGAATGTTTTGATTAAAAATCTCTAACCAAATCAAAAACCTACATTTTCAGTTATATATTTAATACTTTCAAATCTCTTCTCTGAAAAGACGTTTTCTACTTCAGCCTGTTTGCAGAGGTATGCCTCAGAGAATGAAGTATTACTGCCTGGCTTATATAAAAGAAATGAAATAGCATGTCTGTATTTAAAGCATAATTGAAAGAAGTCCATTTCAGGTGCCATAGGCTATATTTATCCTGATAAACTAAACTGAGTCAAGACATAGGCTTAAGCACTGGCACATGATCGTCTACAGTGTTTAATGATGATCTTGTGTATGACACAGATTTGGCTTGTCGTAGACAAATAGTTTTGCTTAACCCTGTCTCTGGAAATCATGAAGAAGAGATTCAAAAACAGAATGTGAAACAGAAACAGAATGCCAAAAGGCCGTCCCATTTGAGGATGAGCAAAGACAAGGAAGAGTGCTTAGTAATAAGTCCTCAGTACCGAATGGATGGTGCTGACACTGATCCTCTCCCATTTAAATCACCACAAGAGGGTGGTGATTTTCACCACATTTTGTATTTATGGACAAGAATGAATAGAGAAGAATCATGCCCCTTACTGAGCTAAGAAAGCAGCTGTTGGGAGCAATACACCAATAACTGGCATAAGGCTGAGATCCTAAGGATAAGCAAATAAGAATAGCAATGCAACCAGCCCCTATCAAGACACTTGTCACTCTGAGTCTCCTGGCTCTACTCTGCGACACCATGAGTGGCCTGACCCGCTTTTCCCCTCCTCTCTTTGCCATGTTACACCCATTTAGTTAAAATGCTGTATATCATGTTGTAGGTGCTACAACAACCTGTTTCTTTACTGCTGAGATATTACTAGTTTGTTCAATAAGCACTGGCTAAAATCTTTAGTGAAGTTTAGCATTGGTTTATTTCAGAAGAAATCTATTCCTAACTGATTTTCAAAGTAAAGTTTAATTAAAAAGAATATATTTGACTTTGTAACCTTTTGTGTTAGTTCATCTAATTTGAATTCAAAAGAAACTTGAATATACACCACCATATTTCAAAAGTTAGGAATACAAATCAGGAATATGGATATCAGCATTTGATCCTTGATACTATTATAAGATGGAGTCAGTGTTTGAGACAGGTTGTAGAATACCTCCTTGCAGAAAATATTTCAAACTTAAAATTTAAATGAGCAAAGGAAAATTGTTAAAGGCAAAGTATATTTTTACATCAGCCAAAAATATTATTTTTTTTCCCTGCTAAATAGCATCCAAAATCAAGAGTTTTAAAATAGAGGTTTAATCCTAGCTGTCCATTTGCTGTGGCCTTTTAGGCTTTGCTCCTCATTATAGCACTTTGATACTTTCCCCAATGTGTATTAGCAGTTGGACTCACAGATTTCGTGACTTATCCCCTCTAGTCTTGCTTCTTACTCTAAGCTCCAAAATGAGACCACATTCCCTTTTGATTGCTTCTGTCGTTGTTACTGTTAACATTTGTTTTCGTCAAACAATATCAATGTCTGAAAAATCAATGTTTAATAAGTTATAGTAATGTTTTCAATTTCCTGTCTTCTGCTTTAATGTACATATGTACCCTGTCACATCTCATCACATTCTAAATCCATCTTGTTATCAGTAAGGTATAACTTAATGTACGGCTAACTCTTTCCTGGGTGACCTTAAAAGAATACACTACTGGGGATGCTGCACAGAAGAGTCATTCTTTCTTTGCAGTGAAGGTGACGGAGGGAACAGCTTGGAAGCAGCAGCACAAAACTTTAACAAGGACTTTCACACTTGGTTAAATGTCCTGGAAAAAAAAAGTTTAGGCAGAAGAAATTCATTATGACTGCAAGTGTGTGCCAAAGAAACTTTTTCCTTGTTTCTGTGTGGCCAAAGCAGATTCTTAAGCCTAATTCAGTACAGTCAGGTCCCACAGCTTTTGGTTAGTAGCTTAGTAGAGGTATTTATATATGTCTATAAATATATATATATTTCTACACTAAGTTCAGTCACTGACAGAAAAGTTCAAATAAACTGAAGCCGTAACTTATGTGATTCAATTAAATGTATACTTTCCCCCAAAGAATATGCCTCAAGAAGCTGCCTGATGTAACAAAAGTTAGAGGAAGAATACAAAGGTACAAGAAAATGAACTGAGAGGCTTCATTCTGCTGAGGAGATTAATCCACTCATATGCTCATATCAAAACAGTTCTCTTAGTCATGTCTGATATTCCTATAATTTTAGTTGAGCTAAACTTCTGCAAGTTTGCTATGGAGAGTAACTTTTAAAATCTAACAAGTAATGAACTTGAACCCTTCAAGAATATAAAGCCTTGCTTCACGTTTCCACCACACGACTGTTTAATAGATTCGTCACAGCTGCTCACTGAATTTTGACAAACCCAGAGGATAGCCCACAAAAAAAGGATGAGGTCACCTAAATGGTGATGGCAACACTTCTACTTATTTTCATAGTGATTCTGCCAGCCACTTGTTACTTTTGATTGTACTTTACTCATTTCTCCTTCTGCTTAATAGCATTAAATAGCAATTGCTAGAGCATTCAAATGCTTCTCTTTCCAGATGCGTTGAAGTCTTAGGTCAGCCTTTTTGCATGCATAAAACTATAGATCGAGATTTAGTGAGGGCTTGGGATATGGAAGAGGCAGGCAAGTAGTGAATATGGGAAGGAGCGCCAACCCACTCATTCCGATCCTGAAGACACTGAAAAGACTGTGAACTCCCACATAGATTTCTGCATTCAATTCATTACCGGTTGGTACTTAGAGATAACATTATGGAAGTTTTTGTTTCTCCACTTGGCTTTAATTGCCTTCCTTATTAGGATTTATCTTTCTGATATGGCAAAATATTATTTCAATAGATGCTACCATGTTACGCAAAAGGAGTAGAAAATTATTTCCCATAGAATATTATTAATGAATGTTTACGAGTTTCAATACTAGCAATTTTAAAGACTTGGAAGATACCTTTCTTGAGAGCTCAATTCAACACGATAGACGTCTGGTTTAAAATAAACTAAGCTTCATGGTTTCGTTTTTTTTTTTCCTGGAATATATGAAACTGTTCTTCAAATGCTAACTAATCTAACCCATTTTGTATTGAATCATGAATGCATTTTAATTCACTATTCAAACTGTCACAGCAATGAATATTTTTGCATCCCTAGCAATATATTAAAAGAGGGCTTTTTGCTGCTTTTTTTTTAACTTCTGCAATTTCTTTTATACAGTCTGATTAAAATCCAATTAATTACAAACACAATTAAACCTTTCTAACACAGTTTGCAGAAGAGGACTGATGGAAGTAAAGTTGTCAATCATAGATCCAATAGGGAGCACTAACTTGTCATCTCCTTAACTTTCAGCCAGTAAAAATGTGAAGTTAAAAAAATGACATTAATAGTCTACTGCCATATGCAAGTTTATTAGGAAATATCTCACTTATTTGGTTGTTGTTTGCCTTATCACCAGATCAATTTTGTTTATATGGCACCTTTCTAAACACAGTCATCCCAGGGCACTTCACAATAATAAGTGCACATATAATAAAAAGGCAGTTAAAACTACAATAAAATTAAAATTAAACATTAATGCATGATCCAATCTTACTGCAAAATCAGTGCTGCCAAAAAACAATTTGATGGCACCCAAACTTTCTTTAAATTCTATTTTCATTGGTCTTTTGAAATTTTATAAAACCAATAAAAATCATGGCCATAATAAAAAAAACAATGAAGAGTATGTATGATGTACATTAGAAATTCCCCTTTCTAAATTGCCAATTGGCACAAATCAGCATTGCCTTGCTGACCTCCATGAAGTTATAACAAATAATGCTAACTGGAGATTAGGTTCATTACACATTTTCAGGAAACTTGAAGACCAGAATATTTTCTGTGTCATAGAGATTTTTGTGTTTTTATTGTCTATGGAGAGGCTATGCCTTTTTTTCCTTGCTAACTTCACTGAGAGTTCCCTGGAAAGGTTACGTGCCTTCTCCTTCAGAAGGCAGAAAGTTGGAGTAACTTCCTTTTTATGGGATCGTGTGAAATTTAGAGCATTTCTGCAGGCTCGGGTCTTTTCTCCCACTATGAACAAATAAATCTGTGCCAGCTCATATCTTATCATAGAGTAGTGTAACTACTTATCCATGAGCTGTTAAGGCATACACGTGTCATGAGGGTAGAGGGAAAGAAGGAAAAGGCAAACAAATCTCCCCACTTTGTGAAGCATGGTGTTGGGCAGAAAGGGGTTAGTAAGGAATAAATTTATTCGGATATAATGCAGAAAATACCAACATCAAAATGTGCTCCATCTCAGATCATGAAGAAACATCTCCACTGTCTTGACTCTGCTATTATGCATCTAGCATGACAGTCCTCTTACCTCTACCCCCAAATCCATGTAGCCCTACTTAATAATAATAGACATAAAATAGGCACTACTAAAAGAAAAGACACATCTTTCTGAGAATCCTGTAGACTGCCAGTACCTACAAGACTTGAATGCCTGAATGTGTACTGGAGGCTATCTACAGGAGTCATTAACAAGAGTTGGGGACATAGTTAGTCCTGGGCTGCCACGCATATGAAAATATGAAAAAAATACGAAAATCTTAGCCTAAGAATTGATTTCAAATAAAAAATAAAAAATAAAAGTCAAGTCTGGATAGCTGCTTTAGCATATGCATGTGCTTAACTCCTGTTAAAGACAAGTGAACTTTGGTGGCAATTAAATCTCTAAGTATTTATTTTTCTAATAATGATAAGCTCATATTTACATTACTTTCTTACATGGCCGACCCTAGTCACTTATGATCACATCCCAAGCTTCAACATCTGATCTAGTTACTTGAGACTCGCTGCGTAGGCAGTGAAGGGAACCAGGACATGATTCATTTGTTTTGCCTCAGATGGCTGTTTTAGGGTGAGGTGAAGCTTATCTTATGAGTTCTTATTTTCTTCCACTGACTATAGAGGGAATCTGGCACGACTGCCTAGATGTTTACATTTAATCACATCTTCATCTTGCACTGTCTAAAGACAGTAAGGAGTCAATACTCTAGCCAAAGATAAAATATTTTTATCCAGAAATTCCTCTGCTCCAACCCTTAGGCAGTCTCCCTTCCCTGCTTTCTTTAAACAAAAGAATGTCACTTTTCACTAGTGGCTAATTCAGTTGTGAAGTAAAGTGAATGACTGGGAAGGGTGTAATAATTACAGCGCAATACGATGATCCTCTAGTGTATTCCCTGCAGAAGTATGATCTCAGAGAATTTCTGCTAGGCCCTCTTCAAGTAATTACTGTCAATTCATGCTTATCTGTCAGCTCTCTCACCAGGTTTTCTTTCTCTTGCCTTTCTTAGTGGAGATACGGACTCTGACAAAAGGAGTCATTTGTCAAAGAGCCAGCATACCAACTTTGCTTTACCATTTCTTTGTCGAAATTATTCAAGACGTCACTATCCAGTCTGGACCAATATGTCATCTAAATAAGAGAGCTTATAATAATCAATAACAAATGGACATTAGCACTAGGAGATACAGGTATGCCACTCAGCAGAAGGCTGCTAACCCAAGACATTTCCAGGCACCTTCATTTCAAACATTTAAAATCACAAAATAGCTTCAAACAGAGCCCCAAGGTTAAGTAATTAATTGTAAAGTCTGTAGTTATAAAAATTCAAAGAGGCTTTTGAAGAATATATGTTAACTGTCCTCAGGAGCTATTTTGGAAGTGAGAATTGGCTCCAAGGTTTCTCCACAAAGATGAATTTTACTTACTTGTAAGACATCAATGGATCTATTTACCTGAGTGTCACAATGATGACTATGACTTCAGCCTGACCCGGGCGGAGTAAGAATTATTATATTCATTTTCATATTAAGCATATTCCATTTTTAGTTACTTACCCAGGCTTTGGACAAGGAATTCTCCACTTTTCCAGAGTTTGTGAAAAGGCCTTTAAGCTTAGTCAGTGACAAATTCAAATGTTTTATTGATTTGTCTAAAGACAAATGATTCCTAAATCATACGCTGGCCCCTGGGTTAGCTAATTTCTAGTGGACTTGGTTCAGGCCACCTCTACGAGTAGCAAAAAGGCTCAGCATTTAAAAGGTTTTACTGTATAGTATTGTCAATTGCAAATGTACAGGAGTCTGAAGAAAATGGCATATCTAGATGCTGGCAATTGAATGCTTGTATACATACAAGGACTGTATGACAATATATTGGGACTTATAATCTCATTTTCATTTTTAAGGTTACAGAGCAGACATAATAATGCTACATTTTCTAGGGGTCACCATGATCTGAGAATTCACTTTCTATGTGATTTCTGGTAGATGATTTCGGTAGCAAATTCCTTAGATTTGAGCACTGACTGCCTAAGAATCATGAGAATTTCAGCGCCCATTCAAGTAATTTTGCTCTTTCTGCAGCTGTCATGATGCAAGACCCAAGTCTAGGCTAGGACTCACATATCCCACTCCAAAACTGGCCTTGCACACACATCTGAGCCACAAGAAAGGTTTTTCAGCTTGACATTTGTTTAGGGATGCTCATGGGATTGCTTCCATTTCCTGGCAGGCAGTATTCACCTCCTTCACTTGACAGTGACAGTCTTCACTCCATAGCACAAATCTTGATATAAGGTCTACATATATGACATGTGAAAGGTAAAAAAGTCATGAAATAGAGAAAATGTAGAGCTCCTTACTCTTCAGCTTTCAGCTTCAGCTTTCTTAGATGTTGTCATATGCCTCAGGATTTGGGCACATTAGTACCTTAGGTCAAAGGAATTGACCCCCCCTGTCTTCCCCATACATGTCCCAGTTCCTTCATGACACATGAACTCTGGAGGACAACTCCCTTATTTATTTTTTTTCCTCTCTCTTTTTATTTCTTTTCCCCCCTGGTATCACGAGTAATTCACCCAATAACTCACTTGTTGCCACATTTCTAAAATCCTCAGTCCTTTGGTAGCTGAAGAACTCAGCAATGCCCTCTGAGGACTTACACAAACATGTCAGCTCTTTGCAAAATATCCCCTGATTTTGTCAGTTGCATGAGCTAATGCCAGTGAAGCTCCAATGCTTTGGAAGAAAATCCAGGGGCACCTTGAGGGTTTTATTTTTTATTTTTTTTGTAAAGTTCAAGATGATTAATTATATGGGACTCAAGATATGTAAAAGTTATCCAAGTTTTCACCATTAATCACATAAATGAACAGAAAATAATTAGTTCGTAGTGACTTTCTGGCTTATTATAATCAGCCCAACTCAAATCGACTTAGCCCATAGAGCCAAATATAGCAAGGAAAAAAACCTTGAGGCATTTTTTCGCTATGTGTTGCCTGTTATCACACAGTGAGGTTTCTGTTCAAATGATGTGCCTTATTAAGGCAGGCGAAACCCATTTAAACAATGTATCAGAAATGCAGACAAGCTGC
>JAUBNY010000449.1:81208-100438 GCA_032275445.1 Crypturellus soui | reverse complement strand
TATAAAGGGTATATTTTTCTTGAAATTTATTGATAGCTAAGCCTGCTAAAACTTTAGAAAATGTGTTTCTTAATGCACTGACATTACGATTTTCTAGTAATACAATTGGCTTTTATTTTTTGCAGTCACTTTCTTTCCTTTTTCTTTCCTCTTGTAGAATGGCTTGAAGAATGGCAATTATTCCCTTTTATTTTACTGTCTTAAACCATGTGCTTATTAGAATAAATGTTATCATTACCCTTTTTATTTTATGATTATTAATTTTTTATTTGATTGCCAATACTTTTACTGTAGGCTTAAAGTCCTGAACATTACATGTGATGGAACAATAATAAAATGGAAAAGCTTGGGAATGATTCTTTCTTTCTTTTTCTTAATAAACATAATTTTAATTTTTAGAAATCTAAACTGAGGGTAAGTATCGCAAGTCATACCCAGATTGTTAGTTGTTCTGACATCTATATCGTTTAGACCTCAGTATCTCTAGAATTTTGACCATTTGACTGTTTTCAAATAGCAGTCTAGATGTTCAGATTTGAAATCTTAAGCACTTTTAGCACTTTAAGCAAAGTGCTTAATTTAGGGGTGCAGAGAAAGGTTTTCGGTGTCACATACCACCAGGGCTTAGATGTTGAGTCATGGAAGGCACATAATTCAGGATGGCTAACATAGATAGGGTCCCAGGACATTTACCTCGCAGCAGCAGTGAAGAAGAAAGGCACAGCAGAACATCAGACACTGCTCAAACTAACTTTTTGCCCTGTAATTTCACTCTGGTAATGCAGCAAACAAAACTCTCTCGTTTTGAAAGCTCCTCAGAACTATAACATGTATATCGGAAAATTTAATTTAAAAGCCTCTCTGAAGGCTTTTCATTTCAAAGGCAGACATAGTTCTGGACATAGTTCTCTTATAAGTAACAGGAGCAAAGTCAATAAATGTTGACACCATCAGTAGAGAATAATGGTACGATGATGGAAGGGAGGTGGACGCTTCAGTTTCACCCTCAATACTGAATCTGCAAATCTGCAGTTCACAGCAACTGCTTAACCTGGGCATCATTATAGAAACAAGCCTGTAAATGAGATCATTACATGACTTAGACACCTAAAAATTATCTACCTCTATTTTAAAAGCCTGTATTTTTCCCAGGTGCTGTTTTTCTGATGTGGACTTTAAAACACAGAATATGGAGCTACCTAAAGTCAGCAAACTGAGCAGGCATCGCCCTTGCTGCTAACTAATAAGATATGCTGAAAAAAGATTTCAGCCTTTTTTTTTCCTATCTTGAATTTGTTACTTTCACCTGAATATAGTCTTTAATAAATGAAAGCAGGGCTCATTGCTTTTAAAATATTCCTGGGAAAAAGATAGCATCATATATAAAAACCTGGTTTGGGGGAGATCATACAGAAAATAAAAATATGTAGCTCAGGTCTTTCTTCATCTTGGGAAGATTTGCCCATTTCAGAGAGTCAGATTCAATCTCTGCTCCAGCTTTTCCAAGAGGAACCTTCAAATTAAACTGACAGTGAATAAAATATACAAACTATCCTGGGAACAGAGAATAGCATCCATGTTTTAGAACATAAGAACTGACAGTATCCATTTGTGAAAGTGAGCAGTGGTGGATACTTAGAAAAATAATATGTGATATGAGGTAAGAATAGCAAATCACTTGCAACACTCAGTGCAGTTCCAGTAATTAAGAATTCAGATTTTTCTGGAGATGGATGCTGCATCTAGTCCCTGATAGCTGCTCCGCTTGTAAAGAATTGATTCTAGTGCCACAATTGAACTCTATATTTGCATCAGAAATGGTACTGATAATTGCAAAAACACAACCAAAACATGACTGATTGCTAAAACAAGGAAACGTAACTATTTATGTAGGTGATGTCCCTACTGAAATCTATTTTCTGGTTCATGAGCATCCCTCAGTCCATGAGCCCATGTCTTGGCAACTCAGAAAGTTTCACAACCTGCTGGGTATCGGAGCAGACTGAGAATTACATCATGCAAGTGAGATTCTCAGCTCTGGTACTGACCTGTGTAACCTTTTGCTTTTCTGCCAGTGTTTTGCCTATTCAGGCTGAAAATCTTCAGGACAATGCCAGTCTGCTACTACGTTTGCACAAGTCCTAGTACAAAAGCGAACAGATCGCAGCTGGAGCCCCTAGCCAGCAATAATATAAATAATAATAGATTTCATTTTCTCTAAACAGCAATGCACATGCATCAAATGGGATCGTAACATAAAGATTTGTAATAAAATAATAATAAAAAATTGAAATACTATTGCTAATAAAACATCTTTTCAAGTTTCCTCTTTTATGGTACATATGTATGCGTGTTTGTATTTGTATTTGTGAGTGTGTGTGTGTGTGTGTGTCCCAAACATAACAGAACCAAATTAAATTTTGCATATTATATCAAAACAAGTACAATCACAGTAACCATTTATTTCTCAGCATTTTCATTTCTTTTTTAATGAACTTTCCCTAAGGACATTCTCACAATTGAGCATTTATTTATTATAAGCAACAAAAGGAATTTTGATTATTCCAGCTGTGGCAAAGAAATGTACTTTGATAAGCACACAGTACATAGATGAGAATAACATCAAATTGAGTAATTAAAAGCTTTGCAGTATGAGGGTGAAATTGTTCACTGACATTTCTCTGCTGAATTTACTATCATTATGTGACAGAAGCTGGGTCTCAGAAAGGTAGGGGGATCAGGAATAACTGAACTTATTTCCCCATTTTTCTGGAAGAATTTCTTATCATTCATTTTAGGCATAAAGATATTGTGCCTAATATAAAATTTCATTCTCTCTAGCCTGGAAGAACAAAAATTATTGAAAATACTAGACTATAAACTATACAAAATGTAGAAGTTATGATTTTCATATTTATGCATGTGATGGAAACTAAAATGACAATTGCGATATATAGTAGGTACAAGACCACCACTTTTTTGTGGATAGGGATACATGAACAAGCCGCCCTGAAGTAAAAAGTGCATCTCCACCTGCTTCTTCATGTTAATTATTGTTATTCATGCTTTCAACAATTTGTGATTGCAGCATTTCCGTAGAGTGGAAGAGGACAATCTATTTCACACCTACCTATAGTGAAATAAAGTACCATAGCAAATCATGTATCTGTTCAGAACTATGTAAAGGATTACCAGTTCATTAAACATTGATTATTCATTACATTACTGCATGAGGTTACATTCTTAGCATGACAAAAAATGCTCTCATTTTTAAAACCTCCTTTTGTTTTGTTTTTCAATATTGTGATTACTATGCAATATCAAAATTCAGGTCTTAGGAATTTGCAATCAGTTAATAAATAGATAACAGTTTACCAGTGATAAATGTCTCTTCAGCCATTATTTATACTGTTTTGCAAGAAAAACAAGTATTTTTTTCTGTAGGAGTCAAATAACATGGAGAAGAATGGGAGATGTCCTTTTATCCAGGCCAGTGTGGCAAGATCTAAAATTACTGATGAGAAATGATGCAAATTTCTCCCTACTTTGAATATCTACTCTGGATAATGCTGACTTTTTTTCTGATTTAAAGCTTAGGTTTGGGATATAATGCTTTTATTTTTCAAAGAACTGACATCTCTAAGTTGAAAAGTTTCATTATTTAGTGACTAGAAGCCAAACTAAGCCCCTATGCACTGTATGTGGCAGGGCAACATGGTAGTTTCAGGAGCTTCTCTGAGGAAGGTAGCTCACATATTGACTGGGGGAATATTTGAAACCCCTCACTGAAATAAGAATAAGGGAAATTACAAAAACACCTTTGGGAGTGAGACTTAGGTGATAAGGAGGTTATGGAACAAACAGACACAATGGAAAGTGGAGTAGATGGTAGAGGACTTTGATGCTTAGGGCAATGAGTTTGTGTTCAAAATGACTGCAAGCACTAGTAAGGCTTCTCTGTAGGACTTTGTTGAGGAGGGAGCCACAGTAGCCAACGTGAAATTATGTGAAAATGTATGTGAAAATCTTTATAAAGGTCCTTGGGGCATTTGCCCAAGTTTAGTCACAGCTCAAAAACATTACACCTGCCTTATTAGCTTAGGGCTATGATGAGAACTCAAAGTGACAGCACTGCCAACACAGTAAGTCATAATGCCACAGAGTACTGCGCTTCTGGACCAGCAAACAAAATATCAGTTTCCGATTGAAAAGACATTAAAAAAGGAAAAAAAAAAAAAGAAAAAAAAGGAAAAAAAAAAAACCCTGCATGCTATGTATCATCAGTGGATGAAGTCAAACAGCACATTTCCCAACAAATGCAGTGGCTGTAGCAGGATGGGAGGGATATTTGATTCATAAGATTGCTAAAGCCTAATTCACTTATTTCTAAAATTTGTCTGATGATTGGCCTGAAATTGGTAGCAGACTACTATTAGGCTTAATGTATGATTAAAAAGAAAAAAAAAGAGCTTCCATCTTTTATATATACTTAAAATAAAGTGAGAAAATCATAAAGGAAAGATCTAGTGCACTGTTCTTCTATGCTAAAGTAAGGAAAGCAAGAGGAAAAGGATTTGAAACTATATGTAATACCATAGCATCATCTTCCCTCACAATAATTTTATTAAACATGAAAAAAAATGAGAGGATAGGAAGAATTTGCTCTATTTCTTTCCTGGTCAGACTCCTCTCACACAGCGCTATTGCTGCTTCTATCATTGCAAAGGAAATGGACAGGGCCATGAAAAACATTTCCTCTTTCCACCTCTTTCCTGTGAAGTCTTCACAGCAGCCTCCGTCCTTAGATTTTGAAGTGTTGATGAGGATTGGGATTGAGCAAAGAAATGGTACAGAATAGAAACAGCTCAATGGAATTCATGGTGTAATATGAGATGAATGAATAAACAATATGGTCCTCAGATATTATGTAGGTACAGTTATCCCTGGCAATGAGAATAAACCCATATGAAGGTTAGGATTAAGGCACTATAATGAGGCCATTAGACACAAAACACATTATTTGTTTAGAGTTAATTAAAGAATGACAGTGGGTTGAACTAATTTTGCTGATACAAATCTACTGAGTAAACCAGATACCAGTCTTTTTATAGAACTATATAACCTATAACTAACTATAACTATAGTGTTCTATATAACCTACCCAGTTCTATACAAACTCAAGAGGGCTTATTAGATGCCAAAAAGAAAAAGGGAGTATCATTTGTGTTCTTTTCCCTTCATCACCCTTCTCATTGACACGTTAGGACATCAAAAACACATTGGCATCACTGCATCTACCACAAAAATCTTTCAATACAGTAGTGTCAGAAAGGTGAACTGATCCTTCCCTGACACAAATACATTAGCGAACAGTGGAGAGTAAGTTCTAGAGACTTGGTGATGAGTACATTCTAAAGCTTTTTTTCCTGAGGGGAAAAAAATATATATACATATAGCAATACACCATGAAAGTGAATGGCACTGAGATCCTACAGAGAATGCCCTATGAAGGTTTTCTTCTAACCATCCTTGCTCCTCATGAGGAACTGGAGGATGAAGCATTCGACAAATAGAGCTCATATTCAGAAACAGAACAGACTGAAGGAATGTTATTTTTAAAAAGTTGTGCTGTATGCTTTTTAATAGAAAATAGATAACATGAAAGTGTAATTTCAGATAAGTCATTTTGCAGAAGTTTAAGCCAATATTTTGGCTTTTAACTTGTAGACTAAATGATGCCTAGACTTGTTGAGTCTGTATAGCTTAATGATTACCTAGATCCTGTAGACTACCAACAACCTACTTGCATGTCTTCGGGAACTATTTGCCATGGTCTGTGTTCAGAACCTTTTGCTATGTTACATGACACAAGACTTTACTTGTAATAGCCCATTACACCTGTTTGCCTCCCATGTTTTATGCACATCTCCATAACTGGTTGGTTATAAATAAATTCATCTTTTGGACTGAATTGTATTTGTGAAACATAAGCTTTCTTGTTGCTCTGAGCTTTCTTGCTGCCTCTCTATTCACAGTTCCAGCAAAATTGTTAAGAAACATGAATTTTGACAAATTCTACTATCTCTATTATACCAGAGACCAGACAAAACAAGTCCATGCTGTCTTATCAAGCTTTATGTTAGATATTGAAGTAGCATAAGCTAGCAGAGAGATAAGATGTTCTCAAAATGTTTTATTTATTCACATACGTTGAGTTATACAACTTTTGAAACAAGATGTCTGCAGATTGATTTAATGAGATCTATGACTAATTAATGTCATAGAGTCTTCAACATTTAATAGGAACATTGAACGACACTTCAATATTTGATTTTCACTGTTTTACTAGATTTTTTGGGAGTATACAACCCGCTGTTATTCCTGATCTCCCATTCATATGTGTACAATAACAATTAAACAAGTGCAATTTATAATTAACAGAAATTTTCAAAAAGGCACAAAGCACTTTAAAAATAATTTAAAAGATTATAGAAATTGTAGTTATGTCATCCTTAGGCTTTTTATACTCAAGATCGTGGACCTATGTTAATTTTAGGATGGAACTCAACTCACCAAGGCATAAATATCCAAAAATCTCATGACTAAACTAGCACTGTGGACTTCTTTTGCACAGAGATGGTTACTTTCAGAGAATTCACATATTTTGCAGAAATATGCAATTTAGATGTAGTCCTTTAAGTCGCTGTTGATTGAGAAGGATGACTAATTTATTTGTTCAGCACTGATTTTTCAGAATGATATAGCTTGATTAATAGATAAGGATTCATGAAAATCTAAGTATTCTTTTTCTCCTCCCTCACACTCACCCAAAAACATGTTAACACTTCCAGTGCTTTAGAAGAACATATATCTTTGACACAAAAAAATGAAAAGCCTTGGGAATTCTACTTTGCCACAGAAAAAAAGGAAGTCAAGCTAAAAAGCTCTGCCGATGTACTGGGTTCCTGCAATATTACAACATTTGTTAGCTGATGCTAAGAAGTGGACTTCATCCTACATTAGAGAAGAGAGGAAAAATAACTCTACAGTGTGTGCTAAACTGACCTGAGGGAAAATTCTTATTAGTAGGATATAAAACCAAGAAGTCTAATTTCATTATAAAAACTGAGCAATGCAACTTGTTCCAGGGGCGCTGTCTGTGCATACAGCTCACAGCCCAATGAAGCCTTATTCGGCATTGTGGTATCATTACTATAATACAAATAAGAAATAAGTGTAATAAAAACACCACAAAAAGGCTGAAGAATAAACCCAATCTTAAAACTCATCAGATTAATAATGCAAGGAGTGATTTGGGAGAGGAAATTAAGCTGTTAAAGCAAAATCCAGCAAGCTCTGACGCAGAAAATACTCCCTTTGATTCCCTTGGCAGTTTTGCTTGAGTAAGGAAAGTTGGGCTCAGACAGTTAGTGAATACTGACAGTCTCTGTTATATAGATGGCATGGTTTAAAATGCAAAGCAACCACATATGGGGGAAGAGAAGGATGACAATTTGGTTCCTATATCCCCACTTCAAACCTGGAACTCTGGTGGTTCCAGATGTCAGAGATGTCAGTGGGAGATGTAAACTGAAGGGCGTATTCCCATGCAAAATAGATAGAACAACCAAGACATCTGTGACAACATGTGAGGGGTTTGCAAACAGCATGTCATTTAAACTAGAGTGTTATTAATATGTATAGTAATTGTCAATGTATACAAATAGCACTATCTGTCTCAAAGTCTTTCACCAGCATTCATTAATGGACTTGACATTGCACAAGAGAGAGAAGGATTGTCAGGGTTATTTTTTGGAACAGAGAAATGGAAGCCACAAAAGAAAAGGGAGATCAGACCTGGAATAACACTTGGGTGCTGCAATTTTCAGCATTCTGATGCCTCGAGGTAGGCACTTGTCTCCTGGTGAGACTTTCACAGAGATGAGGAAAAAGTCAATGCTGCTTGCACAGTGGGTATGAAAGGGAAATTCACAGCATTCACTGCATGTCTAATTCCTTACCTGTTGTATGTCCAAATCCCTTCTGTTAAGACCTAGGGAGTTCAGCAACCGTCAGGCTCCTTCATGCCTTCTCTCTTTGGGAACTGGATAGTATGTGAAGATCCTTTTTTCAAGTACCTGAGGGGTGACTGTAGGGAGGATGTGGCAGGCTCTTCTCTGTGGTGGTCAGTGACAGGACAAGAAGTAACGGATACAAGCTGAACCCCAGGCAGTTCCACCTCCATGTGAGGAAGAACTTCTGTGCTGTGAGGGTGCCAGAGCCCTGGCACAGGCTGCCCAGAGAGGCTGTGGAGGCTCCTTCTGGGGAGATCTCCCAACCCGCCTGAATACCACCCTGTGCCCCTGCTCTGGGTGTCCCTGCTGGAGCAGGGGTTGGACTAGATGATCTCTAGAGGTCCCTTCCAACCTTAACCGTTCTGTGATTTTGTGATTCTGTGATTCTGTGATCCTCACATGCAGTGGGAGAAACTACCTCTCCTATTCTCTGAGTCACTAACTTCACCTGAATGACTCCAGAATGAAAGCTCTGCCAATCCTTTTGTTAGGAACTCACTCTTCTGGCAAGCATCTCACCCGCTAGACAAGTATCCTCACAGTATTTAGTTACAGAGATCCATTTTGTGAGTCCTAGACAGAGTAACAAGATCACAGAGTTACTGAGGTTGGCAAGATCCTTGGAGATCATCTGGTCTTCATGGGTCACCTACAGTTTTTTGCTTAGGACCATGTCTGGTTGGTTTTGAGCATCTCCAAAGATGGGAGATTCTCCAACCTTTCCGGACACATTGTTCGACTGCTCTCAAATACAAAAATGCTAGGACAGAACGTCCTACTTTTGTGCCCATTGCCTCTTACCCTGGCCCTAGGACTCTAGTCTTGTCTTCATTTACACTCTCCTGTTTTTATATACATTGACAAGGTCTCCTCTTGAGCCTCTGTTGTTTCAAAAGCTAGTGGAGCTTAGATGGCAGAAGAGTTATATATGGCAGGACAGACCATACATTAGCAAAACCTGAAGTGTCTTCACAAATTTTATTGCCAAAAGATTTTTTACTAACCCCTTTGCCCCCCTTGGCTCCAAAGCAGATTGCACTTGCACTGCGGAACTTGGAGCTAACATCCCTTATGAAGGTTCTTTCATCATGATTGTTAAGTGCTGCACACAGTTCATCTGTCTTCTTTTCAGTAAGGTTTACTGGCTTAAGCCTAGCATTTTATTAATGCAGCTATATGGCTTGCTGATTAGAGCAATAGTGTCTGGATATTTCAGCATGTTAATTTCTATATGGAAGGACATACCTCTAAAAGCCTAAATCACATTAGTTGGATATTGGGTGCAAGCATGTTATTTGGGATCTGTCTCCCATTGCTTAGCTCAGGTTACATGCAAAGCTGAAGCTGAGAACTGTCTTCCACCTCCCTGTGTCCACCCTTAGGCTACACTCTGATCTGATAGTAGGATATGCATATTCATGTTTTCATAGCCTCAGGAAGCGGGACCTTGTACAAGGCTTCAGACACAGACACAAGTCTTCTCTTGGTGGAAAGCAATACAAAGAGCTAGAGCAGAAAGTCAGGCCACAAAGACAATGAGGCCAAGGGAAGCAGAGATGTCTCTCAAGGAACTCCAGTGAGCTTGAAAGCTGTTTCTTCTGCACATCCTCTTGCCTGCAGATATGCTGTTTGCCCTTTGAAGTATGAATTCTCCCTCCAGCACAGGAAACGTGATTTATGGGAATGGTCTGACTTTCCTTTGTCCTTGCTTCTGCTTTGTACAATTTCTAACCTAGTGAGGCTCCTCTCCCAACAACCTATGAAGCAGCAGTCCTAGGAAATTGTGCAGGGATCCTGAAAAGGTTCTTCTTCTGTTTAAAGCATCTTCTTTGAGCAAATTTAGAAATGTCATATAAAAAGACTATGCTCTACTTAAGAGTAGCCCAAAAGTCTAAACAACTCTAAATGAATTTTCCTCCTTTCTCCTGTTCACAGAGATTTCTTCAGTCCTTAGGATTTTTTGTACTAATAAAACAGCAAAAAGCACAACATGATGCTTTCATTATCTGAGACATGAGTACAAAGTTCATCCATCAGCTTCAGACTGCAAGTCTTATCACCATAAATTGCACTGGAAGCCTTAATGGAGGTGTTATTCATCCCTATTATTATTGTTATGTACAACAGGAGATGTGTATGCTTAAAAATCAAAGTACACTTTCTTAACCATAGTAAAGCTTTCCTGTATATGGACTTTGATATGCAATGGAAAATTGTTCATCAAGCCCTTCCAGTAAAAGGTGAAAGGTTTTCTCCTTTTCTTTTAATACATTGTTTTGGAGGAAAACAACAACAACAATTTTCAGGACATCCATTTCTGCATTTCCTATTCTGAAAACTTTTCAGACATCTGTGTCTGAACAGGCTGTGTATAAACAGGCTACATTCATATTTGATAATAAAAAAAAACAGTTTCTAAGTTTGATCTGTGTAGCTAAAAAAGAGGATAAAATATTCTCTTAAGAGGATCTTGCTTTTCTCCAGAGCATGATTAGGTCTTCATAAGGCTTGTCAAATCTTAGTACATAACCACTTAGCCAGAGCTGCTTGAAGTCATCTCTTTTCTACTGGGACTGGTCCTATATGATTCTATGTTTCTTTATTAGAGGAAATTATGGTTGTAATGGCTATTTTTGATGGAAACAATAACCTTGGTGTCTTTGTATGATTCTGATTAAAGAGCAGCCAGACTTATAGCTATCAGAGCAAACTTGAAAGCAAACATCTGCTTTACTTATTTCGAAAATGACAAAGCCACCCTAGCAATTCTCATGTAACCACAGGATCTGAAAGAATGAATAGTGAGGGAAATTACTTTAAATCAGAAATCATCTCCTGCGTTTTTTTCTGTAGCTTCCCTATCAGACTGTTCCCACAATTGCCCAGTATTGTCCAGCTGAACATAATTCATCCATCCTGATAACTGGAAGGAAGATGCAACAGGGGACTATCAACAAATGCTGATTCATGTAAGTAAAACTATGTCTATATTACAAATATACTTCCATTTAACCATATTTGCTGACTTCATTTTCCTTTTTAATTGAACAGTCCTCCAGACAGATGTTCTTTCTATTTCTGTTTTTATATAAGTCCTACCTCAACCAATTCAAAATCTTGAGCAGGTATTTTGGGTACTGCAGTAACTTTAGCAGCAGCTGCTTACTGCAGTTCCACGCAGGCAAATCCTTGCAGAATAAAGCAAGCATATTCCTCTGCCAAAATTATTAAAAGAATCTGAACCCTAGAGTGCCAAAAAGAACAAAACAAAACAAAAAAAAATGCTTTGGAGTGCAGAGATTGTAGCCAGACATTAAAGGAAGCTGATCTGAACAATTATTGTTTGTTACAGAGGACCATTGGTTTGTATTATAGTAAACAGCCACCCAGGACACTAACTAATTTTACATGCTTGAGAATTAGGGCATTTCTCTCCTGAAAACTGCCCTCCCTAAACCCAAGGGATGTGCTTACAATGAGATCCAAAGTTTGCATTGTGTTTTATGAACAACACACCCCATTTACATGTTCACAAATTCAAAGACTTGAAACGTTAATTTTCTCCCTCAAAATGTTAGTCTGTCACTGCTACAGAATAATAACAGAGTGCAGGAGGTGGAAAGAGTTAATATGATTCCCCAAGGAACAGGTAGCTACGCGGCTAATGCCAGAAGAGTAAAACAGTCTTTATATTCCTCCAACCACACATTGCCAGTTGTAAGCCTTTTGCAGGCACAGGTTATTATGTGGCACTTGAGGAATGCTGTAGCTACCCTCCATTATTCTGATGAGTTTTCTCGTATTTTCTCTTTTTTCCCCCAGAGCACTGTATCTTTCCCTGGGAACACACTGAGACAAGTCAACAGAAGGGAGCTTTTTAATCTGTCATTCAGGGACTCATACAAGAAAGTACCTGTATAACAGGGTTTGTGGGATCTGGGGAAGATTGAGTTCTTCAGTCAAGACTTGAAGGTGTGACCTCCTGATTTAGAAGACAGAGTGCTACTTCTGGAGTTTACCGGTTCCACCATCCTCCCCATCTGTTTTTGTCAAGCTCAAGAATTGTGCTGCCAGTGGAAAAGGCTGCAGTTCTTAATGAAATCAGAAGTGCTGGGAATTAAATCCGTGGTTTCTGAAAGATCATCAGCGGTCTGTTTTAACCCTTTTTTCTTTCCTTTCACAGAGTCAGACCTTTTGCTGTTAAAAACTTACAAGCACTTTCTTTTTTCTTTTTTCTTCCTTTTTGCAATTAATCTGTAGTAATTATTTACAAGGATGATGATTAACATTACAGGATTTTTATTGTTAACATTCTGATTAGAATGTCAGCCAGCATTGTAAAATACAAGAAGCAGACAGGAGAAAAAGAAAAGGAAAAAATATTATAATTATACCTAAGGGCAGGGCTATGGAGTAAGATTCAAATGCTAGTTGTATTGCTGGTTGTTCTCAGATTTGCTTCAAATCTGTGTCAATGACTGGAGCAAGTTTTCAACTCATGAGAACATGTTTAGCTTCCTTGCAAATGATTTACCTCCAGTTCTATCCCTGTATTTGCCTCCATCTGAAATAAGAATCTAAACGGTGGAGTATCCATACTTTGGAATTCAAAACTGAAAGAATCTTGATAGACAACCCCTGTTATACAAGTACAGCACTTTATAAAACCTGAGGTTGTGGTATTATTCTTTACTGGGGCTCTTAACAGTCTTTTCCAAAGATGATGTGACTTCTGTACCGCATGCTATGCACCTTTTTTAAATCAAGAATACACGAATAATAACAAAAGTACAACAGAGACTGAAGATGTAGTGTTGTTGTCCTATAGAAAGAGCACAGAATAGGAGACTGTTTCAATTCCTTTTTCCCTGTGTGGCTTGAAGCAACTAAGTTCCTTTATCACCCAGTTTCTCCATCTCTAAAATAATAAGTGAACCTGATCACCTTTGCAAAGCTCCTCAAAATTTGCTGTGAATCAGCTAGCTGGGAGTTATTATTGCCGTCATTATTATTAAAACTTATTATTATTATTTTTGTGCTTCTGCACTGGTGAGAACAGCTTAAAGCATCTACCACTGTGCTGGGATCCACAGCTTGCAGTGGAAGAACTAGACTGAAAGATAACCTTGCCACTAACAAGGTAAAAATGAGAACACCAAGCAGCCCAATTGCTGCTTCACTGAGAACAAGGGCTTTCAAATACCCTGAACCAGATTCCATTCTCAGCTAGATGAGTGCAGATCTGAGGGGTTTCTGTTGGGGTCCCCAGGACTGCAGTAAAATTACTAAAAATCTCAAAATGGCCTCGTGGTAGTACTTAAAGTAAACATGCTCATTCTAAAGGGCCAGATATGCATAGATGCTCGGTGTGCTGCACGGAGAATGAAAAACAACAGACACACACACACACTAATTAAAACTGCAGATGTGACGGTGTCAAGATTAAATAACACCTCTGGAAAGAGGGGTTGCTGCCAGAACCAGCAAAATCTCCTCAATTAAATGGCTCGAAGAGCTGTCACTGATCTAATTCTTCATGTTTCTAGAAGTAGAAGCAATAGCTCTCCCTTTCTGGGCGATGTCTGTCAGTTATTTAACTGACCCATGCCTACTCCCCAGCAGTTTCAGATCACTCACATACAGTTTCGGAATTAAGGTAAAGGCTTTGACAGAGCTTTGAAGGTCTCCAGAAAAGAGGTGTTGGTCCCTAAGAACAGATCCAGGCTACTATTTATTATTTACTGTTTAGAACAGGACAGACGGGACATGTGCAAACGTCACAGGCTACCAGCGCAGCTCATTTTCAACCCTTAGTCCCAGGGCAAACATGATAAACCTGTATTACAGCCAAGACAGCACTCCGCAATGCAGATAGTAAATCCGTAGGTCAAGGCTACGCATGCTAAAGCCAGCTCTTGAGGCTGCTTTTAGCCCAACAGGTAAAATCAGTCCTATTTACAACAGAACAGGCAGTTGACTTACAAGAAAATTATGCTGCCACAAAATATCCTACAAAACTCTTTTTTTTTTTTGATTTTGAGACTCAATGAGAATTTAAAAAAATCAAGTCACTCCTAAGGAAAAAAATATATATATATTAGGAAACAAAATAAACCTGTGCCTCTCAGCTTCACCGCTCATAGCTGAAACAATGTCTCCTGTGGCTGCTATTCCTGCAGCAGCTGCTGTGTGGCATTGCTTCCCTTCGGATGGAATGAAACAGCACACAGCACCAGCGAGTCAAGAGCACTCGCTGCAGTGCCTTCCTTCAAGATAGTTCTGTTCCCTGTCCCTGTAACAAACTGTTCTAATTGTTATGTTGACTATTATGGCTAAAATTGCAATGCTCTGCTGTTCAAGAATTTCTGTCTGTGTTTCTGTAAAATGACAGGGAGCAAAAAAATAACAACAAAAAATTTTAAAAAATTATTATTTAAGAAAAGAATGTTTTGAAAAATAATCTGCTGACGATGAAATCTATTGTGAAATATATTTCAATTAAAAGGATACATAATTTATGTGCATAAGCTTTTCTTCTGTCAAGTTTATATTTTTGTTGTCTAATGCCCTGAAGTAAGCACTTCTGAATTTTAAACTTTAGCATTTATCTGAGCAATCACGCTGTGAAGATAAATATCCCTTGAGGAAGATACACAATTGCATCTTGTATACCAGTAAGTTAGGCTTTGTACAGGTTATTACTGCACTAGGAAGCATGGGGGTTCAATAACAACAATTAGCATTTAGAGATCCACTGTTCATGTTCAATGTATTGTACAAGCACCAGTTAATTAAAGCCATGCAATGGCTGTGGTTCTGAGGCTCAATTTTGGGATCTTTGGAAGCATTTGGGTGGCATAAAAGGGTCATAAACCAGTTGCAAAATCTTCATAAAAAATCCCTTGGTGCTAAACTTCCTGCTGGAGTCTTTCCCTCGTGTGTCTCTAGTGCAGGGAACATGGAAAGGGCATGGCTAAGACCTGCTGTGGTGAAGCAATACTTCATAGGCACAGTGAGTGCCTATCAGGAGTACTGAAATGAAGAACACAGTCCTGCCTTTCACCAGCTTAAACAGCTCCTGCACACGTTTGCATGGTCAGCATGAACCGGAACGGTGAACTGCTCCAACTGAAAAATCACCGTTTTTTTGTGCACAGGTCGTTTTTTAGCTGGCTCAGGTCTTTGATCTGTCTTACTGAGTGGCCATGTAAAATGCTTGGGGCTGGCACAATGTAGGGAACAGCTCTAGGAGTTAACATCTTGGGACAGAAAGAGGAAAGGAGAGAGGACACACACTTTTGTTACAACTGTCACACACCTTAGTTTCAGCATGCTGAACAGGTTAAGTTTTGAATTTGAATCAAAGTGTAGTTGCCCTTAAATCCACCTAAGACTGTACTATTGTGAAAGAGGACATATACCCCTCTTGTCCTGTGCCAGTTCTAGCAGTGAGATGACCATGGTCAGCCAGATCTCATTGAAAAGAGCCCAGGACAAAAATGATTAGCACAAATCCTTATACTGATAAAATGATGTTATCTGATTGGGAATAGAGGTTAAGATGTGTCCATTCAGTCTTGATACCTGTTCCAAGTCAGATTAGTGATTAAACTGATTGTGAAAGTGAACATATATGTTTGTTCTGAAGAGGCCTTTAAGAAGTGTCTTTCTCTTTGCCGACCAGAGAAAATTCCTATAGCCACACAAGTAGCTATTAAATTAGCTTTTGGATGGATGTCAGAAGCAATAGGGGCCTTTGAATCAATACAGAGTCATAGAAATAAAACTAACTTCCTAGCACACACTTGTGTCATCTTCTGAAAGGAGTTCTTTAAGGAATGGTCTTGATGTTTCTTTGATTTATGTAGGAACAATATCCGTCCTTGCTATCCTTTGTAAACAGCAAAGCTGTGATGAAAGAGAAGGTGCCCACTCAAGCAGGGAATAGCAGGGCCAGACTCTCCTTGACAACCTCACAGGTTGCTTGCTTCTGAAAGAAGCCACTGTGGTGTTTTTCATCTCTATGGTGAAGGCTTGATCTCAGGCATAGTCTTATCAATTTCAGTACTGGCTTCTTGTTTTGTAACCTGAACAACCTGCACTCCTCTCTACAAGTGGTGTGAAAGCTGAGTAGATGCTAGGACGGGGTACCATAGCATTTCACAGAGAGGCAGAACATTTGTTCTGTGCTGCTGCTGTTGTTAGACTTCATAAGAGGTGAAGAGCTATCTCTGTGATTCTTCGGTTTGCCAATGTAAGTTCAAAAGCAATTTTCTTTTTTGATCCTGGTTTCTGGCTTCCTATGGAAATTAAAATCTTTATGATCATTCTGTCTGTCCTTCATTTCCCTCCCCGTTTCAAACTTTGGAACTCTTTTTTTTAAGCAAAGGGGAGAGATACCTGAACCAATATGCCCATAAAGGGTGTTCTCTTTAGAACAGCGCTTTATTTTTGTACAAGTTGCCCAATTTTGAACAGATTTTTAAAGGGCATAGAGGGCAACAGGAATATTCTGGGACATTGTGGGAAGGTATGGGGTGAAGGGATAGTTGTTAAAAAACAGGCTTCAGTAGCTTTGTTTTTAATGGATCCTAGATTTATTTCCTTTCTTATCCCTGTTGACTGCTGTCCTGATTGTGACAATCTAGTTTTTATATAACAAATCCAGAGACAGAACTGCAGTCAGCTGTTCAAAGCACTGGGAGGAAATGTCTGTCCTCAGCTTCTGATACATCATTTTTCTATTCCCACATAAGTCAGGGAAAACAGAAACAGACCTTAAGACTGGGCACAACTGTGGTTCATCTCCCTCTAGGGCTCAGTTAAGCCAGTGGATAGCAGGGTGCAGTGCTCAGACTGTGTCTTGAGACGCACCGATTGCTCAACTCAGATTATTTACAGAAAAGTTCCTGAAACCATATAAACAAATATAGAATATGCTGCCAATGGGAGCAGGTACATACACTCATATTCAGGTACCATAGATTTGAGATGTACGTTCATAAGGCAAGGATTTTTTGCCCTGACCACTTGAGATGGAGAGTTCAGGGCAGCCCTTCTCACTGCTACCATTTTTTCATCTATTTATCAGTAGGAAGAATCAGCAGACATAAACAGCAACTCCTAGAGAAATTCATTAAAATACAATTATCCTCAAGTTTTTCTGTGTCAGACCATTTCTTTTGTCTGCCTGTCTTTACGGTTTACCCCAGAGGTGCTTGAAATTTGTTGTCATTGTTGCCATCTCTTTAGTTCTACAGTTTTGTTTTTAACACCTTTAAACCTGAATTCCAGTGGTGTGTTTCCTATAGCATCTCACTACTGGATAATTTCTCTTTATATGATGAACAGAGCAGATTTCCCCAGGTCGCTGCGGTGCATATTGTACTATTACCCCTGACTTCCTCTGTTCATGCACTGGAGAAGATCAGAACTCAAAATCACAAAATTTGGATCTCTACATAGTATAAATCAAAATAATTCTACTCAGGACAATGCAGTTATGCTGGTATTTAACAGATGAGGGTCCAGCTTAGAATTTCTAGCTTAGAAGCAGCAGTGTTTCAGCAATACCTGCAGTCTTTTCAGAGCACCAGTATTTTAAGCATGCAGCAAAACAGCAAACCACAGTGTAGCCATTGCCTTCTTGTAGCTGGATGCTTATTTTAGACTGGAAGAAATCTGTTCCATTCAAAATATAATAGAAAAGATTACTAACCACCAAATACATAGCAGCTGGAGACGCCAGTTTGAATGCAACACACCCATAAAAACACAAATATTTTTAAAAGGATTCTGATGTGCAAATGAAAAAAAAAATAAGAAACTGTATATAGATAGCAATACATTTATTCTGTCTATACTCTCTCCTTCAATCCATTTTGATCATTTAAGGATATTAAAAAAAGTGATGAATGCATAAAAAGGAAAGGATTGATTTTGCAGCTGCAACATAATCGGCTCCAAATCTCTGCAGGTTGTAGGGCACACCACTGAGCTGAAGTCAGGTTGAAGAAACAGCTTAAAATGACTCAGAGTCCCCTGTTTCTGGGAAGATTAGATGTTTGGGGAGAGAGGGAAAAGGAAGAAGTGTTTGGGATTTTTTGTTTTTCTTTCCCCAAACTGAGAGGAACAGCTTTAAATGTTACAGACATCCTGTTTGAAAGCTGTTCTCAGAACACAGGACTATCTGGATTCATTTTCCCAGACACAGAAAACGACACTAGGTT
This sequence comes from Crypturellus soui, assembly GCA_032275445.1. Lineage (NCBI taxonomy): Eukaryota > Metazoa > Chordata > Aves > Tinamiformes > Tinamidae > Crypturellus > Crypturellus soui. The sequence goes on along the minus strand of JAUBNY010000449.1, from coordinate 82,134 downwards.
GACTGTGTGATCTCAGGACAGTTGTTGTCTTTCTTCATGAAAATCCTTTGGTTATACGATTTCAGAGCTCTGATACAAACAAAAAAGGTTGGAAAAATAAGGTAGAGAGATATATTTTCTGTAGGATGTTTAAGCTCATTTGAGCAATTCTATTTGGAGGGATGCTACTTTCCATTAAGATTTATCATATCATGTGAAAATTCTACAGAAGGGGTAGCATCCTTTATTAAATTATGTGACTATTTAGAGTAATTTCTATAGAATCCAATTTAATTTCTATAAACCCCTATAGATTTCAACACTTTTCCATTCTGCAGGATTTCTCCGTAGGGACAGTTATTAGTGGCTGTAGGATTTGATTCACAGTGAAGTTGTTTCTTAGGAAGGAAAAATGGCTTTACCATGAAAGAATCCTGTGTAAAGCAGGGTCTGCTTTTGCAGGCAACAGCCCTAGGCTGATGCAACTGCTTCAGCTGAAGTCAGGTTGGATAGAGCTGCTGTGGTGATAAAAACATATAGAAGGATTCAGTGACACTTTACTCAAGTGACATTTTGGAGGCTTCACCCGCCAGGCAATCCACCTTCCTTTTTTTTTTCCCCCCAGAGGTGGACTCATACAGCCACCAGCAGAATGGGAAATCAGAGTGTTTGAAGTGAGTAACTTAGATATAAAAACAAGTTCTTTCAAGAGGAAATGGCTTCTTAATCTGCCATTTGGTAGAAGTGGTACTTTCTCAGCAAAAAGTTATATCCTATCGATCTGCCTGGGACTGCGTCGTTCTTATTGCCCTCCCCTGTTACCCAACTGCTTGTGGACTATTTGAGAGTGCATTTTATGAGGCAAGAATATAAACTGTCCCTGACAAAGCTGGTTCAGGACTACTGGAAGAGGTGAAGTAACTCATCCAGAAGAAATAATTCCTCTG
>JAUBNY010000449.1:38079-81203 GCA_032275445.1 Crypturellus soui | reverse complement strand
AAGAAAGAAAGAAAGAAAGAAAGAAAGAAAGAAAGAAAGAAAGAAAGAAAGAAAGAAAGAAAGAAAGAAAGAAAAGAGATTCATGGTTTCTCTAAAACACTGAACCACACTCTTGCAGCTCAAGTACTTTGCAAATGTATGTTCCCAGTTCCCTTCCTGGCGCACTGTGGTCCTTTGCATCAACAGCACCGAGCAGCAACGCGGAGCACGGGTTTCATTGCCATCAGCCTGCAGCATTTGGGGATGGGGTAGTCACACAAACACACCTTAAGTTTTAGCAGTTGCCATGACAATGAAAGGAGGCATCACAAAATGCACAAGCTGTTGAACATGCTGCTGGAGCCGAGCGGAAGAGCTAAGAATAAACTTTCAGCTAATTCCCCGTAACGCCGCAGCTCCGAGCAGCTGCTGCTCGACCAGTGCTGCATCCCGGGCAAGCAGCTCCGCGGCTCCCAGTGGAAATGCTGCAAATGGAGGGGACTGGAGGAAGAGAAGGCTAATTTTATTATTATTATTATCATTGCTCTTTAATAGCTAATTTCCGTGGGGCTGACGGAGGAGATCGTGCCAGCTGCCCGCATGCGAATAACTCTCTTCTGTTTAATGGCAAAATTCCCCCTGTGCCTCAGGTTTCGGTATTGGCTGAAACAATAGAAAAGGTGATGGCTCAGCCCTGCTGCTAGCAAAAGCAGTAGGAAGTTTTGGGGAGCAACAAGCAGAATTTCACCCTTCGTCCTTCTTGCAGCCACACACCTGGACCTGCCAATAAGGTAACATTAGAGGTCCTGGGCCCTATCAGGGAGAAGCAGGACTTGGGGCTTTTTGGAGATCCCTGACTTTTAAAAGCATGTTTTTACACAGATGCAATTCAGAAAGAGATTGAGTAAGAACGTAAATGCTCCATATAGTCCCACAGAAAGCTAGGCCTTCATGCAGTTTTTGCTTTTCTTTGTTTTCCCCTTTTCTCCCTCAAATGTGCTTCTACGCATCCCGATCTAACACAGAGTTTCTTTAGCAGCAAAGGATAGACAGTCTGTTTACCTTCTTGATAGAAATCCACTAGATGGCAACATCCCTCGCTTGCTTCTACGTCCGGGGCTGGTGCCTTACAAGGAGCCCGATCCAGCTGGTTGCAGGGGACCATATGCATGGGGGGCTGGCAGATAAGAGGCAAGGACTGTGAGTGTTATCATACAGAGAGATTTCCTGAATGCAAAGAAAAACAGACAAGCAGAATATTTATTAGTTAGCCTATCCTAACTTTAAACAGAAATGTAAGCAGCAATGAGAAAACATGCGTTACCTGTGTCTATTGAAGACACTGAGGTGCATTTCTGAGCAGTGGACACTGGTTCAGAAGTGAATCTAGGCCTTGAAATTGAAATAAGACCTTCCATGAAAAATATCAAGAGCTCTAATGTCCGATACATTTTGATCTTTATACTCCTTGTCCTCTGCTCTCTGCCTTTTTCTGGTTTTTCTCCCCAGCAATGTCTAAAAGCTGTTTTGATTAGAAGACTTTTGTTTCTGCCTTTGTTCTGTATCTATAAATTGCTCATCAAAATTAGACCGAAACATACAAAAATAATAATAAACTATCCAGGGTCCCTCATCCACAGAGCACAAGCCCTTCTGAATTCATACACATGTTCACACACATAGTTGGAGGCACTAAGAATGCACCTTAAAAAAAACATGCGAAAAGGAAACTTACTGCAAAAACAATAGTCAGTAAGAAGGAAAGGATGGAACTAAAGGGGTAATAAAGGGGGGGCTCTGGATTTCTACAGGGTGCTGTACTGACCTGGTGCTAAAGACGATAGTGGTAATCTGAGGTAATGACTGAAAGAAAGGTGAAATTATGAGTCCTTCATGTATGTTAACATACAGTAAGTTTTTCAGAGGTACTTGGCTGGTCCTGCTGATACTGGTCTCCTCAGCTGGTGAGACATCTGCAACTCATTGTAAAGAATCAAATGTTCAGCCCTGTAGCACCCACAGAGCAGTTCTGCTTGACAAAATACAGCTATATGACCAGCTTCGATCTTCAGGTTTCATCCTTCTTCTAAGTTTCAAAAGCCAGGAGGATGCAGTTGTCAGAAAAAAAAATACTCAGCCCATCAATACATATTGAATTTTGTTTGTTTGTTTGTTCCTGTTTTCTCTTTATTTGAAATGTGTGATATGGACTGGCCTTGATATTACAGTTATAGAATCTAGTTCTCCATTTTTTTGTTTCTTCAGCATGAGCAAACACAAAATTCAAAATAACCAGCTGTTATTATGAAGAGGGAACCAGAAAGAAGAGAGCTTTGATAAGGAGACCTACAGCCCCTTCTGTAGAAACTGTGACTGGAAATGAAAGAGGTGTGAAAACTATGAGATCTGATCTGTTGGCTTTTGTCTTTAAATAAGACCCAATTAGAAAGTTCAGCATTTCACTAGAACAGAAAAGTTGGTACTTATACAGCCTGAAGAAATGTAGAGTGATACAAGGGAAGAAGAACATCTACCTACCAGATCAAACACAGGAAATGCCCCCAAGGCAACACACCTTGGTGTCATTGCTATTTAACAGTTAAATCTAGTTTAATAGGAGGGGTCTTGGCTTTGGTAACCCACTATGATGTCCATGAATCACACGTTTGCCTGTACAGCGCCTTTCACCGTTCTGTCACCTTCTGGTGTAACTCATTGCAGTTCTTATAAAAACCAAGAGTCTGCTGACATCCCATCTCACGTTGACCATTCCCATCTTCAATTAGCAGATGATATATGTGCCATGGAAAACTATAGTCTTACATGAATACAGGCCACACTGGCAATTGCTTATGATAATTTTTCTCAAGCTACTTAAGAATGGTCACTTAGGAAATGTGTACATCAAATGGTGAGGGAAATTAACACTGCCACATATTGGTTATCCACACCTATGGCTGAAAAGAACATGTTTCCAATTAAAAGTGAAAGAGACAATTGCTGAAGTCACTTTGGCAGTAAGAACTCTCCAGCTGCCTCTGGTCTCCTCAATAAGTGAAATGTTTGACACAGAAGCATATGTTTTTGGCAATGTTGTTTAAGTCACGTTTTAAAGGGAGAATTGATATTCCACAAGGTGTGAAAAAAAAGATCATTTTCTGTTTGGGATGACAGAGACCATGCCACCCTTCTATTCCAGCTTTTATTTTTCAAGAACAACCTTAGAAATGTGCAGATAAGGAAAACAGAGGACATACCTGAGAGAAAGCAAAGGTAGCTGTAACTTTATGCAACACAGTACCATTTTGTAAAGTACTGGAAAGGGCTTTGGAAGAAACAATCGATCTAAATAAAAAAAGAAAGAAAAAAAAAGGAAAAAAAGAGGGAAAAAAAAGGAAAAACATCTCCAATTTCCTACAACACTAATTCACACCTTATACCTTACAATGGATTGAAGGGATGTGGGGGTGGAAAGACATCTTAAATCCAAGTTGATGAAGGACTATGGTTTACAGATACTGCACAGCAGCGCCAGGAAGAGATTTCAGTTTTCTGATTCCCAGCCTTGTATCTAAATCTAGTCTGCTTTGTCTCTCACCTTAGCAAACAAGAAACCCAGACAGGACCACATGAGCCATCTTGTAAAAAATGTCTGTTGTCATTAACAAGTGGAGGATGATCTCTAGACGTCCTTTCCAACCTCAACCATTCTGTGATTCTGCCATTCTGTGAAAGGATATTTAAAACCGTGGATGTTGCATAGGTATTTCTTTCAGTGGACACGCACATTCTGAAACCTAGCTTTCCTTTTTTGAAAATGTATTTTCCCTCTCTCTCAAACGTAATACTATCAGATCATTAATATTTCATTACAAATAAAATTTTCTAAAAAGCATTTTTTTCTTAGCAACAAAGAAGTCCTCTTCACAAATACAATAAAACTTACAGAAAACAGAACAAATATCAAATAGTTCAGCAAAATCCTGCTTAGAATGAAGCATTTACTCCCTTTCTCTCTTTCCTAGCTAGTCTTTGCCCCATTATATTTGTGTTTTCCCTCTTTTTTCATGGTGGCTTAGTTTCCTTAGCAGACTTTTGTGAGTGAATTTCTCAAAAGCTTCTTTAAAGTCCTAGTAGTTTGTCAGCCAGTTTACCTTTATCCAATATTTATTTGACACCTCCAAATTATTCTAGTAAATTAAAGAAGCTTGATTTTCCTTAACACAAAACACATTTCTTTTCTGTAAAATATCATGCTTATCTATTATCTTTTTTTTTTGTTCTTCATAATCCTACTTTTAATTATCATTACAGTCCATTTGTAGAAGTAAAGCTCATCGGTGTGTAATTCCCAGGATCATCCCTAATGTCTTTTTAAAAGACAGATATAACATCTCCAGTGGACGATGTTAATGAGTGATTGTACATTTTTGTTAGCAGCCCAACCACTTTGTCCTTAAGTTCCCTCAGCATCTGGTCCAGGTGGCTTGTTACCCAGATTGGAATCTAGCCAGTACAGGGGGGTTAACACCTCTACCCATGAGAAAAGTGCTTTGAAATCTTTAATGGCCAGATGTATCGAGAACATCAACCTCTATGCATCTACTCATACACAGCTTTTCCAGGAGCACGGTGCCTCATGCTGGGAAAATATCCTGGCTTTCATTTGTGGACTCGAAGGGCAGGATTTTCTTGCAGTTTTATAGACTACAAAAATGATAGAACCATTTCAGCCATTTGTATACAAATATGCAGCAATTAGAGTGAATGAATGAAGCTCATTCCATAATTCCACTGAGCACTATAGTATCATGTAATCAGTTTATTCTACCTGCAACATAAAATTCTACTTAGTTACACAAGAGTACATTTTATCAATTATTGATTTATGAACATCTAAGGCTTTCTTCAGTCACCATTTATGCTCTTGGTTTTATCATCTCTGCTGTGCTGAGAGTAGTGTCATACAGTGGCATAGTCTATACTATTTAAAATTCCACATACTTCAGTAGATTACCCCATTAACCATTATGTTTTCCAGGCTGTATAGATTAAAGTAATTAAACTTGTCCTCAAAGACCTAGCTCTTTGATTATGGGATCATTCTACCGCCTGCAGCACATTTGAGGTGATTTGCAGTAATATTGTCTTTGGGAATTTAGTGACCATATTACGGTGACAGCAGTCAGAGCCGGTGGCCTTCGCAAAAAAAAAACAAATTTCATCTGTGCCCCTTAGAAAATATCTCATAGAGGCATGTTGGGTCAAGGCACCAGTGCTATGGGTGGCTGGATAACTTCAGGAGACTGACACTGTTCTGTAGAGCCCCCTAAAACAAGGCTTACAGTTTCAGGCTGTAATGAATATAAAATGTAGAATGTAGGTTGGAAGTGCCTAGAAGAGCTTTTCCTCTGAAGACTGTATATCGGCAGTTGGATAGCATCAGTAGAGGGAACAGGTGCCCATATCATGCTTAAACCAGAGTACCCCACTAAACTCTCAGGATAACAATTTCAGCATAAAGGCCAAGGATAAAATGAGAATGGTGACTAAACTACTTTTTCGTCCCTTAGAGATGTTCCTTCAGGTCAAACGAAGGCATATTGGCCTCAAAATCTGAGGAAACCTGCATATTTTCTGACTATGCTTTATCTTTTCTATGGATAAAAGGGGGATTTAAGAATGTCAATCCTGCATCTTTCACTGACATGGAATTTGCTAAAAAATGTGTAAAGGAGGCAAAAAAAAAATGATGCTTGCAGACAGGCTGCTGATGCATTGTGGAGAAATTTTTTTCTTTTTTTTCCTCTGTATTTTTTCCTTATTACAAAGAACTGGAAAACAGGATTCTCGCTGCTTAAGAGTTAATCTGCTTTGGCTACCTATTCCTCACCTGCAGTCAATATTCTCCCTTTGTGACAACCACAGCTATGAATTTATTTATACAGCAGCAGTGCCCAGGGGCCCCAGTAGGGATCAGCATTTCATTTATAAGATGCAGCAAAACACAGCACTCTCCTGTGTGACTTTTTTTCCTAATAGACAATAGAAAATAAGCAATAGTACTTCCATTTTCCAGATGAAGAACTGAAAACCAGCAAAATTAAAAGGCAGCTACAGAAAGGGATTTACATGATGGACTGACTGCTACTTAGACTGGAAACTACATCTTAATTAACCTGATTCCAAGTTATCTTCTCTTCAAGTGATCTCCAGGCCATGAATTTTTTTTTTCACTAAATTTCCCTAGATACATACATTTATGCCACTAAGTATGCCATAAATACCCCAAATGTGGAACTCCTTAGCACCTAGTTAAAGGCAAAATTCCCAGTAGAATTCACAACCTTGATTTTCTGTGCATGGCTGGTCTAAGTGTGCCTACTAGACTGAGCTTTTCATAAGATACTGATGATGTACCTCTTTATACATGAGCCTTACAGAAATCAAGAGCCTGGATGACTAATTCACAACCAAAGTTGGCTTTCCTTTTTTGCTAAGTGATTCAGTTTTAGATCCAGAATCTGAATGTAGGTTTATATCTAGTTTCACCACTTTAGATACAAGGTGTAAAAGATTGAGGCTAAGTCAATTTCTGTCTGGGTAAACCAACAGGAATTAAATAAAGATATTTGCTTACCTCCCTGAATATAGCAGATGGACAGAATTCCCATAATCTAAAGTCCTATTTCTATTCAGGTATTATCTTGAGTAATACATATTTGAAAAGGGACTGGGAGCCATCATACAAGGCATTACTCTAACATAGTCTGTCATATTAGCAATGCTGATCTAGCACATAGTCTAAGTTTACCTGAATAGGACACAAGTGCCTCGAGATACCAGAGATAGTACCTTAGCAAGATCATTAGGGCTGAATTCTATCTGCTTCAGCTAGATGTTCCTAGAAAGGAACATGGGAGGAAAAGAGATGCCTCATTGCTGTGCTTTTTTCCACCTTTCTGGCTTTTCTCCCACAAAACTGGGGCAGAATTTACAGACTCATCCAGTTTTAGAATATCCTTCAATTTCATTCTGTCTCTGTCTACAGCTCTGAATTTCTTGTCTTGTGCCGTGAAGATACAGACATTTAAATTCTCCAATGGGAAACTATAAAACAGCAGTTCTCAGCAATTCCATAGCTCTTTTCAGTTAACACTGTTTCAATAATTTTCAGATATATTTTAATTTCTTAGTTCCTGTTCTCAGCAGTTATCTGACCATTTTTGTTCTATAGTGCTCAGATCAGTCTAAGGTGGTATTTATGACAATAAATTAATAAATGCTCAGGAAGATTCTCAGACACCAGAGCTCAAATACAGTGAACAGTGTTAACAGTATTACTATGGTTTTAGTTCAAGAATTAATTGCATTTTCCCAAAGTTTCTGGTCAATATTTGGACTATATATTTGCTAGAGGCATTCCCAAATAGTAGTTCAGTAGTGATCACTTACTCTTGGAAGCTAAAGGAGTTTAATATGGATGCAGGTACCAATTAGTACCAATATTGGTACTAATATACCAGGATTAACTAATGACATGGCTTTGTGAGTCAGATTGAAGCTAAGAATTTTAATTTCCTTTATTTCTAAAAATTCATGCTTTTCTGTAGCTGTGTACTGCGACAAAGAATGGGGTTTTTATTGCTTTCTAGCCTAAAGAGTACCAGTGTCTGAGCTACAGTAAATTTGCATGTTTTCACTGAAATCCAAAGAACCATGATTAAATTTGAACTACCGATTAAATCTTCTGCTCAGTTATCACCTGAGTTCTTAGCGCTTTGCAAGATCAAGCTGTAAGGGTCTAATCCAATTATCTTTGCTAAAGGAAGGTTGACTTTGACTATGTGTTACAGGATGAGTAAGTGTGTATCATGATTTCAGAGTCATTATAATGAAACCCACCTTGTACTGCAATTATACTGAGAACTTTCAAAAAGACATTTGATAAATGTTGCACTCTTGAGAGGTGCCAGAGTGACCGTCCTGAAGGTTGAAGTGTTTCATCTCACCCCTCAACAGAAAAAGAGAAAGCAGCTGCAAAGTGTGTAACTTACCACAGCAATCCGGCAACCCTCACTTCTGAGACTCAGAGATTTGTTGTGACACCATTTTGCTTTCTTTGAGGGAAAACCTGTCTAGACCAGGTCAGAGGAAAGGCCACTGAGAGCACTCCATTAGCAGTGTCAGCTAAGTCCCAAATGTGTGCAAGTTGAATTTCAGCTTTCAGTCTTTAATTTCTTTCTCCTATTCCTTTTTTTTTTTTTTTTTTTCACTTACTTTTTCTGTCCTATGAGATAGCCTTAGTCTTCTGCCTAATAATGGCATGGAAGGCAAGATAATTTCTTTTGCAACACTACTGTGAGCTGATGTCCAAAGATGCAGCTAAAGCAACATCTTTAACAACCTGACATTAGCACCAGATCTTTGAGTGCTAATAGTAATGTGTGTTGTGATCCCCTTCCTCTAGCAACACCCTGGAAAGTAATCAGAAAGAGAAGCTGAATTTTCTAATTTTGATTTTTTTTTCTTCCTTATCCCATTTTAGTCTTTCTCCCTCTCCTTTTTTTAAGGTATTTGCCTTGCTTTTCCTTGAAGGAAGCAGATTATCAACAACAGAAATCCTGGCCCATCTCATCTAAATTCTATAATGTTTTTTTTTGCTTTTCCATTCCAAAGAACATTTAATACTATCTTTAATGCAGTGCTTAAGTGAGTCAAAATAAAGTATTTTCTTTATAGAAATTCTCTATAGCTAAATGGTGAATAAAGAATATTGTTGAAATTAAAGCCCCGCTTAACAGTCTACAATTTTCATGTTTCCACTTTTTTCTTCATCCACAAATGACTAACCAGACTAATTCAATAGTGCTAGACACTAAACACTACTAAGAAAAGTAAAAGGAAAAAAATACAAAACTTAAACTACTGCTGGAAGAGGAAGTAGAAGTTCCCTTGGCTCTTCCATTGCTAAGCCCTCAGTCCATCTACAGGCATAGTCCATCTGCAGTATTCCCAGGACATTTCATTGAATTGTGCAGTTTTTATTTGCCGTAAGTGTTCCTGGATGCAGTGTGAAGCCGAACCACTACACCTGAACTGAAGAAATTAACTCCAGTGGGTGCACTAAGTTGTAGTCTACTGAATGCAAAAAGAAGCAGCAGAAACCGAAGGAGAAGTGAGTAAATCACGTCTACTAAATGTGTTTTAAAGCTTGCCTGATTCTATCAGCATTTTCTGTGAACTTCTGCTGCTAGAACAAGACCGTCAAGCACTGCAGCAGACGACACCTTCAACACTGAATTGCCACAGACTTAAGAGAGTCAGAATGCATTATGCAACTATGTATAATAGTTGCATAATGCATATGTAATGGAATAGCATATGTAATGCGTTACGTATCATACAGCATTGCTTTTGCCCTACTCAAAGTTATGACTCCCAATTCTCATTGAACTGTAAGAGGACACTAGGACAAGAGGAGCAAAATGGCGGGTTTCAGAAGTGTACTTATACATATCAGAAAATTAAATTTATGCTGCAGAAAACAAGAATAGCAGGTTTCAGAAATGGTATTGCGTATCTTCTTCTGAGGAATATTTTGCTCACACTAATCAAAACTACATATACATTAATAATACAATGCAGTACAAAAGTGTACATGTCTAACAATGGCAATTTTTCATGTACTTCAATCACATGCTTTCTGTTTTGTGGCCTATGCTCCTTGGATTTTAGATTCTTGGATTTTTACTCTATGGGCTTTAATCCATCACTTCCCACCATTTTCAAGTGTGAGAATTTGAAAGGTTTATTCTGATAATTAATCAGCCCCTCCAATTAAGCACAATTACACCCTATAATGATAGCTATAATTATTGATTGATTAATTTTTCAACTATTAATTAAGAATCTTAATTAAAGGATTTTTTCTCATGTTATTTAAACTGAAACATGACTAATTATTTTATAATCTACCCAGTATGTGCAAAAACTGTATTAGTTCTGTTTTCTCTGTCTTTGCTGGATTGAAAAGCTGGATTTACATTTTCAAAAATAGCCAATCCTTTTATCTATTTGAGGTCATGCTGAGCGATTTCTGTCCGTCTGGACTTCAGAAAGAATTGAAACTGAAGTAGCTCTTACTAGGTGCCACAAACTGAACCATAGCAAATAAATAATTAAGTTGAAATTCATAGACTATATCTGCTAATTCATAGATATTAGAATTACTCTTTAGCCTACAAAGTGTGTGCTAATATGTAATCTAAAGGCTTCCATATTCTGGCATGAATTAAGTGGATCTGAAGTTGTGTTACATTAAGTATAATGCAAAGTTCTAGACACTAAAACTAAATTTCAAGATGATACCGTATTTAGATCTGCTATGCCAAAACTAAAATACAGTTTTACAGCATGAATTCATAAAAACAAAAAGTTTCACCTTCAGCGTGATGTGACTTAGATATACCAACAGGTCCAACTCTTCCTATTCGGAATAAATTATATATCAACTCGATAGCAAACTATACAGACAGTCATTTGCAGATATATCTGAGTGCTTAACTCAGCTTTCCACTTTTATTAGTTGAATTATTTGTCTCAGTACTTCAAAAAACTTCTAGAGCGTTTTGTCTTTTGGTGATGTCTTTTCTCTTCCTTCCTTCCTTCCTTCCTTCCTTCGTTCCTTCCGTCCTTCCTTCCCTCCTTCCTTCCGTCCTTCCGTCCTTCCTTCCTTCCTTCCATTCCTTTTCTATCCCATTAAAAATACTGATCACAAGGAGAAATTTTTAGAAACTTACCTTCTTTAGGTGGCCTCAGCTAAATTAGACACTCCCCATTTATTTAATGGATAGGAATCAAATTTTCTAGTTTGTGACATTTCACGCTAAAAGAGATGCTTAAAATGTCAGACGTGTAGTTCTCTAGAAGAGTTTATTCCTCTCTGTTGAGTATAAAGTGAAACACAGATGACTTGTTCAGCTATGTAACTCTAAAATTAAGAAAGATCAACATCTTCCTGTGTGTCTAACTCTTGCACATGCTATTGGAAATGTTAGCTTCAGTCTGTGCCAAAAAAATTCTACAGTAGAATACACATTCAGAAAATGCTAATTTAATAGTTGTTATGCTGAGTATATAATGGGATTATTTGTTTGAATTAGTAAGTAGAGAACATGAGTAAGACTAGAAGAAACAGGTTCATGTTGTTTAGTACAATAATATAACTGAATTCAGGAGAACAGGCAGTAAAAACATTTGCACTTTTTATTAGGAAATTAATCAACAGGGAATATTGATTTACAAACTAATATATTCTGTTAGAATAGATTCTTCTATCTACAAAACTTTCAATCTGAAGAATGTTATTTTATTTTAAATGCATAAAAATGAGTAGTCCTCTGGTTATATTTTTAAAAAGCTTTACCAGTATAGAGTAAAAGAAAGTTATGTCATTTTCAAGTTAATCTCTTGTCATTTCAAAAAAAAAAAAAAAAAGGCAGCAGAAAAGAAGCTCAAAAGAATCAGTCAATTATATGTATTGCAGATGCAGTGGATGTACCTCAGTCTGAGTAATGAGTTTTGTTGATAGTATACACAAGTAAGCCTGGAAATTTTCTAAAGCTCATGACATGTTTTGGACAAAATATGAACTTACCTGCCAGACAAGGCTAAAAAAGTATGGAACTATCTGCTTCATAAATTCACTTGCATCAAGCCCTGACACCCCTGTCCCCAAAGTGGCAGAGATCAATAGAAGGGGAAACATTTGCACTAAGAGGATGATAATCTCTGAGGACTGGCCTTTTTTTCCATCAGGGAGAAAGTGTTTTTTTGCTTGTTTCTTTGTTTTGTTTTGTTTTGTTTCATTTTAAAGCAAGCCTTATTCTTGAGGATGAATAAAGCAGCACTTGTTGAGGGAAGCTGTCTGACTTAAATCACCTTTGCTCTGTGTCAGCAGTGGGATGAAAACACCACTTGGAATGAGACTTAAAGGCTTGAGATTTTCACTCAGGTCATGACAATGCCTGTACAAGAGAGATAGTCAAGAATGAATACAATTCATACTGTATGAGGCACAGGCAATTACGCTGGGCAGTTTTTAACTGTAAATTCTTCTGAGTCTTCATCAGAAATCCACTGCAGACTTCTGAAACACTCCCCTTTGCTGTGAATTTTAGATGTGCTTGTCATGGTGTTATGCTTGTCCAAAATGCCTGGAATGAGATTTAGATTTTGAATTGTAGTAAGTTCAGTCTGAGCTAAAACAGGGACTAAATCCTGATATATGTTCTGTATTATTTGACAAACTCCTTTTGACTTTCACTGAGCTCAGATGAAGCAAAAACTAAGCAGCAGCCCAGGCACCCTCCTTCACATTACAAATGTCAATAATTCCTTTCTATCAATAAGGAATATCAGGGTCGGCAGTTCAGAAACAGTTTATGAATTTAAATATATCTAAACTAAAAATAATCTGCTTCTGAAGAATCTGAGTAAAAAATCAAGAAATTTAAAAGATATCTCTTACATCATGTTTCTTCTTCTACCTTCTCTGATTATAAGCATATCAAAATACACTGTCCATGCCTAATCTGTCAACTGATTAATATTAATGGAGATCTCTAAACACTCAACGAATATGTAACTAAGGCATTATTTTTTAAATCACCACTGGTTCACCTATAGCCTTATTATTTCAAGCTTCAAATTATCTCTTCATTTCATATTACTACGGCCAACTAATATTGGCAGTCATCAGTTTGGGTGCTTTTTCTGTCTCATTCAAATTGCACCACAAGGTGAGTTCTCAGCGATGAACTGAATTTCCCTGAAGTTCACAGAGCTTTCGTTATCAGCATCTCTCCCTGGCACACAGGGCCTCACGTTGCTCACACAGACAGCACCAAAACGCACTGCAGAGCTTTTAATGCATTCTGAATAGCTCTTGTCATTCAGGATCCTTCATTTCATGTTTCAGATTTTCCCAGGGGGCTTTGATGTTAATCCATTTCACACTTCTAACACATCTGTTCTTCTTCTGGCTTTCTTATCTCCTCCGAGCATTCAAATAAAAAAAAAAAAAAAAAAAGTTTTAGCTGTCATTGTGCAGTTTCTGAAGCAAGGCTTTAATGATGAAGCATATTCTAGCTAACTCCATTGATACTTGGTTTTAGCCACACAAGGAGTTATGTATGTGCAATACTTCCAGGGCTAAATGTTTCCTATTATTTTGAAATTCTCTTGATTTTTTATGCAATTAAAAAGAGCTGCCTGTCGCAGTCTCAAGGAATGGCTGTGTGGTCCAGTGACTATTTTTCTGAACATCAGCAGTATGGTTTTATAAGAGGATACCATCCTTCTCCTGAGAGATTTATTAAATAGTGACCAAAAATTTTTATGCCTAGATATCAACAAAAAGCTGAGCAGAGATTTTGCAGTCACTAGGCCTTCAATACTCAGATCCTTGAGGTAAGATCTTACATTTTCTTCCCTTACAAAGCCAGTGCTTAAACTGGAAATAAGTAAGCATTACTCAGAGAATTCATTATTGCTTTTCATCCCACTGGAGGTGGGATTTATCTCATCTACCTATAACAGCTTTATGTATGTCATCAAAACTGAATGCTCAGTATCACACCATCATCAGTGGTAAAATACAGGAAGATCTCTAAGTGATTCATCCCATCCTAAGATTCATATCTATAGAGATGGGATGAATCACCATCTTTAGGTGTCACTTTCCATTGACACACAAATTCTCTGGATGACAGCTTAAGATAAAAGGTTAACATTCAGGTAGCCAGAGCCAAGTGGGATGAATGCTACCCCTTGTGATTTTCCTTTGGAGAAAGAAAGAACTATTATGAATGTCCTTAAAAGTTTTCCTTTTTATACTTTTTTTCCCTATGCCTGGATAAAGAATTAAGGCTATTAATGATCTTCTCTATTTAAAATATGAAAATGTACTATTTCGTTGTTGAACTTTACAGGAAATGTTCTATTGTAGAGTCATGCCTTATTTGAGGCATGTTTCGTGGGACTGACCAAAACTCGTTGCTTAACAAAGGAGGTAACTTAATAACACTGGAAAAGAATTGTATTCAAAGCATCTCTACAGACAGGAGGTTACCTAATAACATTCTATTGTAGACCTGTCATTGCCTATGAAAGACATGTATTATCATATAAATGAAAAGGCTGCTTTTTTTCCATCATCCATATCTTCACTCCCCTACTTGCTCTCAAAAAAAAAAAAAAGGAAAGAAAAGAAAAATCAATTCAGACCAAAATCTAGTAACAAGTTGTTCTTTGAAAATTCTTACCAACTCTTGGGTATTTTGTAAGGTTTGCTATAAATTAATGTATATAAATGAAATATAGAATTATTTCTTTACTTTATTGTCTTATAAGCAATTAGGTGATAAGAGATAATAAGGTTAAAGAAAGAGCAGTGTGATCCAAATGACACTCTGTGAATGACACCCTTCCCATGGGATGATTTCTTCAGGCTTCCTTGCTTTTCTGCTGTGGATCAGGCAGGAGTTTAGCATTGTGAAATTCATCTCAGAATCATTTATCCTTATCGTATGAAGAAAGCAGGTTATTCTCATAAAGCCACTGCATACAGGGATCTATAAAGATGCATCAAAACAGGCATTGAAAAGTTTGACACAGCTTCATTACATGCATCCTAAACAGTGAAATCTGTAGTGATCAGAGGAAGTCAAAAGCTGTGCACAAATATAGACGTAATGGATCTCCCTAGAAAATCTGATTAATATACAGAAATGTTACCCACATAATCAATCCCACTTTGTTCATAACAAATCATCTTCTAAGCAGTAATTACATTAAAGTAAAGAACTTTTTATAATGGAACAATTTTCTGTCAGAAAACTCCATTTTGTTTTATTTTCCAAATGAAACACTTTGCTAACAGCAGTATCACTGCTATTTTTACTTCTCCTCCACCCCCCGCCAAAATGGTTCAAATAATTTCTCTGAAGTGTCATATCATTAGAATTAAACCATATGGTCAAAATGAAGCACCTTGTCTTATTAGAATTAAGTGCTTTTAAAAAGTCATTCTTTTCTTTTTTTTTTTTTTTTGTGTGTGTGTGAACTCTACTGTCATGAGTAAATATTTGGACAGTTCATTCTGACTTACAGAACAGACACAAAACAAGTTAATTATGTGAAAAAAAATAAATTTCATGTTTCAGTCATTGGTGGGTTATTCTCTTGAATGAGAGTTGCTGCTGTAGACCTAGAGCTCCTAATGTTCCTTTGCTTGGGAGTTGAATGTTGCTATGACAGCTGGACAGTTCTGCACAGCAGAAAAGATAGAAATCCTCCTAGAAGTAAATTTTGATAACTGAATTTTTAGTTTTGTCAAAGATGAATACTGAAAAAGATTGAAATGTGTTTAAAAATATGTATGCAGACTTAGAAATGTTAGGAATTAAAAAAAGAGAAAAAGGCAAAGCAATATGTGGCAAAATTCAGTAGCCTCAATCAGAAAGATTTTTTTTTTTACTTTGTCATATGCAGTCAAATTCCTCTATATTTACTTAGTTAGGTAGTGAAGTAGTTCTATCTGATTTGCCATGATGCCTTTGGGAGTTAGGGATGTGGATGGTTAGTTCTGCCCTCTGTAGTGCCAATTAGTACATCCAAGGCAATTGTGCGTCTGATTGTAACTGAACTCCTAGTTAGAATATAATTCTCATCATACATTTCAGCAGCATTGCTCCTTCAGGTGAAATTCAGGTGAGGAGAAAATTCACTTCACCTAGACAGAGCCCACCAAAAGCACCTGGTTAAACAGGAAAATAGGGTAGCAGGTAGTCACCACGCCTCCCGTAGCAAAAGGCAGGGCAAATGAGTGTTTCTCATTTCAATTTCATCATGCCAATTGAACAGCCTGTACTAATGTACACATTTTTTATGCAGTTTTATTTTGCCACACTATTTCCCATTTCAGTTCTGTATGACTGAAGAATCTGACTGAATTTACTTAAATGCTTATGACATACCTGTGATTGATTGTTGCTACTTGCAAACAAACTGCAGAATTATTAAAAAAAAAAAGGTAAAACAAACAAACAAAATAATTCTCCTGACTTATATCAATATTTTCTCCCATAATGGGAGAAATCTGAGAACATCTTGGATGGCTATGTTGTTGTTGCTACTACTATAAACTTGATTTTGAAGCTGCTCCTTGTAATGTGGTTTGAGGAATAATGATGTCTAGGACCTCAGCAGTGCTCCCAACTCCATTTGAAGCTGAAATAACATACCTTTTCTGAGAAGAAAATCAGCAACATTCAAAATAAGATCTTAAATCAGTTCCATAGCTGATTTTGGCTTATGATGAAGAGTGATGAAATAAGATGATTGTATAATTGCTAAGGATTCTGATAGCCAGGCTCTTGATATTCTGTTCTAGGAAATAAGTCAACATATACATATAAGTTAACATAGACTTCATAGTCTAATTTGAATCTCTCCAAATTGGACAAACTGATAAAACAGAAGTTCTATTTAGCTTCCATTTTAGACATTCCTTGCTGATTGCATGCTAATCACTGCTCTCAGTTGTAGTCCTTGACTCTCACTGATCCACATGCATGTGGGAATACACACACATGCACTCCTAAAACAAGTCATTCATTCCCTCTCGATGAGGAAGCTGCTATTTAGATCAGGGATGTGGCAGATACAGGAGACTCTGCACGAACCAATTTTGGAATGAAACCTACTCTGGAGTTTAAGGAAGTCATTAGAGCAGAAAAGCTAGCACAGCAGTGACATCTGCTACTGGATGCTAAGAAGAGAGAAGATTTCATAAAAAAAAAGTGAAGGCAAAGGTTGTAAAGGGGAGGAGAAGGAGAGAAGCATATATTTTAAAAGGACATTTTATCCTTTGAAAGCCTGTTTGCTTTGGTCTGTTACTAAAAAATTAGGACAAGGATTATTGTCCTATTCATTTCACCCTGTTTCATAGAACATTGTCCTATAAAAATAAGTTACTGTTATTATCATGATAAATAAAGGACAGATCTGAACAGCACTATAAATTTTGGTAGTTTTAGATCTATTGCATGAATTTAAATGGATGTTTTTGTCACGGTTATCTATTCCCTTGACCACTCTTTTTCAAAGAATTAAAGATACACGATTTTAATATTCAAATAAACTGCATTTTGCTACATCATTTCTCCAGTATTTGGGAATGCAGCAACGCTAATAATAATGATCATGCCAAAATATAAACACTTACTATAAATAATTGTTACTAGACACAAGGAAAACATAGAACTTAGATCTTTCCTTAATCGAGCTCTTTTATCCTTGTTCACTAAGCTGTTGGATTAGGGTGAGGATGAAGACCTTGAAAATTCTGACCTTCTAGAATACACAAAATTGCAAAAATAAAAATAAAAAGGAGTCAGAGAAATATATCGAAAAATGACTAGATATTGAAAAGAATTAAAAACACAGGCTGCAAACAAAACAAAATTTTGAGAAATTATTCAGAAATTATATCAGCTCCCCCAAGGAAAGCCAATAATAATAAGCTAAGCAATACTTTTAAAATGAAGGAGTCTTTGAAAGCAATTACAGATTTCAGGATGATGGACAAAATCAGACAGTTTTTGGACTAGAATATGAGTTTAATATTCAGAAAGATCATAACTGAGGACCAGAAGATCATTATTATTTTTTAGAGATCTCTGGCATTTCTCCAGAATACATACACATTCAACATATTTCCTATTATCAGAATCTAGGGTGAACTGAGGAAGACTTCTGAATAGTGTCTCATGACTTCCATGGCAGGATATCCAAGCAAAATCTTATCAGAACCATAAACAAAGCATGCTCTACGAACTATTTACATTCCAACAAGATATTCTTAAGGACAATCATCAGTCACCCTAAAATATACTTCCAGAACTACTTTCAAAGGATTAAAATCCAAAACTGAATAAAATCAGAGAAGTAGCTGATCACTGACATGAAATAAGAACATTAAACACACTATAGCTTTAACTATGTGGCCTGTGTACTGTTTTTTGTCTATATTTGACCCCAATCCAGAGCACTGTTATGGAAGAGAAGTAGTAAAATTTCGTGGAAATATTTTGAAACAACTTGATTTTGTTTTATAAAATCTAGAGGGAGAGGAAGGTGAAGTAGAAGCATTGGGGATGTGGTGAAAAAAATACAAATTTCTGATAGTCATCCAAACCAACGGCTTTAAAGTTCTGCTAGAAATTCTATTATCAACAACTTCTTCAGTCTTAAAGATTCATTCTCACCAAAATAAAAAATAAAAGGCTAACAAAGAATCCAAAGTAGACAAAATATCTCATTAGTTCATCCATCTCAATTCAGATGCTGCTCCACTGCAGAGTGTTAGAACCTTGAGGATGTTGCTAATTTTCAGGTACATCTTTTATTCAGTCTTTCCAATTAGCTACTGACTGCCTATCAACAAATATATACAAGAAAAGAAAAGAAGAAGCCTTGGCTGTCCTGAATCTCCCTCATGTTGACTACTTTTATACACTACTCCAGCAAAGGGTGGAAGATGTAAAAGAAAATATGTTTCAAAAATATTGCAGTGCTTTGTGAATGGAAACACCATTTCCTTCCCAGCTTCTACTCAAATAGATGCTAAATAGGTTGCCCCTTGTCTTAGAATTCTTTTTCTCTTCCATCCAGAAGACTTTGTTTCAATTCTGTGTAAAATGATTTCCTATGAGAAGATTTAGGATCCTGATGTAAATTGGTCATCTTTTAAGTAGGATGTTGAACTAGATGACCTACAAAGGCCCTAAACTGTTATGTTTCTAAACTGTTATTCAGTAGCACTTTTCACAGCAGAAAGGAAAAGGAGCAAAAAAACCCTGAAGATGTCTATATTTAAGCAGTCCTATCTACTGAGAAGCAGTCAGTATCCAAAACACTCAGTAATCAGTTATATAAAGAGATAATGACATAGGGAGATACCTCAGAAAATATAAAGTATATGCAATAGAGAATGCAAAAATATAAGCAAAATATTCGCCTCTGAAAATCAGATAAGCAGATTTAAAAAACAAGAATAACAAGTTGTTATTCTGTTTTGATTTATAACTGTCCTGAATAATACAAATCTGTGTTGAGGTGGGTGGAAGGTCAGAAGACCTGGTCAAACCACTATCTGAATAATATAGAAATAAACTAACTTTACTTTAGAAATATTTCTTTCGGCTTACTGTTGGGATGGAGTGATGGAGGCTAGTTCTGTCATTAGTATAACTTATTTTGCTCATAAAAACTACTAGAAACTATGCTAATATTTAATTCCTGATTAAAAATCAAAACAGGAACAAGTCCTTAAAGTAAAATTTCCTCACATCAAACCAAGAAACAAAACATAAAATATGCCATCCAAATCAGTTTAAAACTGTTTTCTTCTCTATTTTTCCAAACAGAGGCTCAGTTCTTCACATAATATAATGAATAGCACACACAAAGCATTGAACAAATAGGTCTGTAATTATACTACGGGGTCTTGGTGACACTGATAAAACATTCACCATCACCCTCTCATTGGAATTAGGCTAATTATGTACATAGTTGGGTGTCCATTAATCCTATTATTATTATTATTAAGCAGTATTATTCATAATTTAAGTTTTCCTTCCTTTAATTCAGCCCTGTAACAAACGAGAATGTTCCATGCTTAATTAACAGCCAAAAGCTTGAAAGTACAGTATAATGGGACATTATGGGGGCTCTATAGTGAGCTAATGACATAGCAACCAGCTAATGAGAATGAGGAATTTCTACAATGGCATTCTAAAATGAATGGTACAAAAGCACAAGTTATGTCAAGTAACATCAATGCCTGTATTCTTACTTAGTCTTCAGAAGCGAGATAGATTCAGAACCATATTTTGCACCACTCAGAAAAACAAATTAATCTACTACCTGGCAGGCTCTTTCTTCAGCAGGATGAAAGTTAACTTAGTAAACTCAATACTACTGCAGCATCAACCTCAGACACGCCAAGAGCCATTTTCTTAGACCAAAATCTAGTCTATAGTAACGACTAAAATCAGGGGCAGTACATGAGAAGATGATGATGTTGAAAAAGCCCTAAAAAAATTACTTGCTTTTAAAACTGCCTTTCACC
The DNA here is from genome assembly GCA_032275445.1 of Crypturellus soui. Taxonomy (NCBI): domain Eukaryota; kingdom Metazoa; phylum Chordata; class Aves; order Tinamiformes; family Tinamidae; genus Crypturellus; species Crypturellus soui. The sequence continues at coordinate 61,027 of JAUBNY010000449.1, read as the reverse complement.
ATGGTTTATATTAAACTTACTTGCAGGATGGCACTATTTTCTAGACAACATAGAGGAGACTACTTGTCTGCAACAATAATTTACTGAATTGAATATAATACTGGTAGTTAATGTATCTGTATTTTATTCTTATTCAGGGACCAGTTCACTGAGTACAGCTCAAGGGATCCGTATATCCTGCCCCATCTGCAAAGGTTAGTAATATTACTTTTCTGCAGCAAGATGTGAGGACAGTCTCCTGCAATGACTATGCACAGGACAGTAAAGGACAAAGACTTTCATGCAACTGGTCATTTTCTGACTAAACAACAATCAAAGATGTACTTATTTCACAGACAAAGTGCTTTAGTATTAACATTATTGTAATTCAACCTAAATAAGAATCACTGCAACAAATATATTTTTACTTTAAGTCATTACAGTAGCATACACAGGCTATAGGCTCTATTCTATCTAATCTACTACAGTCTGAAGCACTAATTACATCTTTCAACTGGGAATACATTTTCATGCTCTTTTAAGAGTAGCCAGATTTCCAATCAGCCTAAGATATTTCTCTGTAACAGTTGAGATGACTCAATGGAAATGCTTCTCTCTCCTCTGATGCTGAAAGATTCCCCTCAGAAATCTGTATTTTGGATAGGACACCTAACTTCTAGACAGTTTTGTTTAAGTGATATGATTTCCACTTCCTTGTTTGCCTGATTTGTAAACCGTTTAAAAAAAGTCAACTGAGACTCTTAATATTATTAGAAATAGGTAGAAGAGAGTGCCAAAAATCCTGTAGAACGAAGTATTCATGCGGTAATACCCAAACTGTTTCATATCATTTCTAGTTGCTTTACCAGAAACGTGTGGTCTCAAAATCTGCTTCTGAATCCAGGGGTTGGATTCTAAGCCAGGTCTCATTCAAAAAATATCAAAATTGCTTACACACATTTACTATAAATGAAAAAAAGTTTCACCAAAACCAAACTAAAAATGATTTCAGGCAAAAAGGAGATTAATATGGAATTATATAAATAGTTAAATTAAAAAAAAAAAAAAGTTCAATTCCCTGTGAGCAAATATGAGTTGGGGGTTTTAAAATCTGAATGTGGTTACATGACACAAAAGGCACATCAAATATCACATCCCTGTGTCTCTACTGATGACCCCACACCTTTTCTCTACAGTGAGAACAAAGATCATGCAGCAGAAATGTTTTCTGTTGCTTTTCTGAAGTACATTTTCTGTTGATGATGTTTTTCTGTCTTCCTCACGTTCATTTCAGCAATTAGGTTTTCTATTCAACTTTCTACAATATTATTTTGATCTGAGCTGAACACAGGAGAAAAGGATTCCGATTTCTTTAAATGCCTATAATTGTTAATATTTGTGGAGAACCTAATCATAAAACTAAAAATATCTCATTCAAATGTCATTGATCTACATATATTCTTCATCAGTAGAAAAACAAATAGCTGCTTTCTCATTTATTTTGTGAAAATCACCAATAAAAACTAAATAACTGGACATGCCATGTAAATCAAATCTGCCCCCAAATAAGCAACATTCATAATAAAAATAAGCAATAACATTGACAGAAGCCTTGCAAATCACTCCACAAGTAAAAGAGAGTAAGAAGACATAATAAGTTCCATTTTAACTGGAGTGTCAGAATTTTAGATGAATCCATAAAAGGTGGAAATATTTTGCACGGAGTTGGAAAGACAGTAATCATTTAATCAAATGCAATTGGTCACTGCAAATTATTCCATCTTTCACTTCAGGATGACACGCACACATGTGGTATCAATTTTTTCCAGGTTATTTTTGCAAGTCTTTTGAGTGGGAATAGGAACTGCACAGAAATTTCCAACACACCGTGTCATTAATTACAAGTCTAATCCAAAGACTGTTAGAATTCAAGGAAAAAATTTCTATTCACACCCTAAATAATGATTGAATAAGGTATTTTAAGATAAGGTACAAACTCCTATTTTTTTCCCCAAATGGCTCGTTTCTATCCTGGCTGCACTAAATAAAAGAAAGTAACAAAGACAACTCTGAGGAACACAGGTATGTTGGTGATTCACAAAAGGAGGATCATTTGCTGTCTCTTTGGACAATGTTCATGCTACCTTATTTCTTGTATTTGATGTTTAGGAACTAAGGTAACAGCAATGTTCGAAACAACCAGGACAGACAGATTAGGCTAGATCGATCAGGCAGAACCACAAGTTTTTACCTCAGCATGGCTCATTGTGCCCCAGGTACCTAGAATAAACTGTGGCTTCTCATACACAGATCTTTAACATGATATATGAAAACACTGAGGCCCTTTGCTTTCGCTGGGAGAAGGGAGCAGAGTGTTAGCCGTAGGATCTATGCCATTAACATAATTAGACTTTGGATCATGTCAAACAATCACATCTTGGTTCTTCTCACGGTTTTACTTTTCAGTTGCAATGTTTTGTACAGAAATATCTCTGTGGTTGGTGTACATTCTCCAACAGAGGATCCAAAGACTGTTTCTATACACTTAAGAGTTCATGAAATACCTTTTGAATCCACTTGCCACAATGATAGGCAAACACTTTTTTTTTTTTCAGACGGGGATACAAACTGGCTAACCCTTTAAAATTTCTGCAGAAAAAATGTTTCAAGTAAACTTTCCAAACAAGCAGCCAGTCTTTCTTCCAGCACTGGTGTAGTTTAAGGCAGCAAAAGTTTGCCAGAGCTTCGTTTCTCCCATGCTCGCATCTTCTTTCCTACTGGAAATAATGTTTCTCACTAGCTTTTTCTTTTTTTCTTTTTTTTCCCTCTCTCTTTCACTGCCTTTTTTCTTCCTAGGCACAAACTTTAGTCTAATTTCTTAGGTGACTGAGATGCTAATCAAGCAACTCAAGACAGAGAGGCTAGTGAAAATAATCAAATGTGAAACTGTCCAGGGGAAACACTCCACTTTGAAGGAAAAGAGAGGAAATTGTCATTTTGAAGCCACTAGAGACAGGCTTCCTGTTACAAAGAAGACCCTGGGGAGTCACTACCTGATTTGCTCTTAGTCAGACTGGCATCTCAGTGACAGGGCAATTGTAATTAGGATGAATAAAATGAGAGATGTGCCAGCTCCCCAATTTGTAATTCAGTGAGCGGTATTAAAGACACATTGCATTTTATTTAATTTTTGGAAAAATCGGGCAGCGTGCTAACAGGTAGCAGGACTTTCCCCTATGGGGATGGCTTACATAAAATTCAAATCTGTCTCTGTGCACAGAGCAAATATGATACAGACAGTGGATTCCAGGTTATTATGTTCTTTTTAAAACTGTAGGCAATCTTTAGGGAAAGATAAGACAGAAAATAAGATGTTGGGGGTTTTCTTCCATACTGAGCTATCCAAGAGCACAACAATGGAACTTCACTGAGGAGACCGACATCAGAATCTGATCTTTCATCTTTATATCCAGGTAATGAAGATTACAGGGTACAGATATAGCATCAAAGAGTTCTTATCTTTGCCATTAGGATCAGCAACTTGAAAACAGAATATTTTCCCTATCATTTTTTCTATTCACTTACAATTCATTGCCAGGTAAAAATAACAGTTGTTCCAGAAAACGTGTAAACCTGTATAAGGACAAAAAGAAAAGTTAATGTTTAAGAATTGAATTCCATTCAAAAGCGCTTTTAAAATGAGTTGTTGTGAGTCTGTTAGAAAATACTGACAACAGGAAAGTTTAATGTCTATGTTGACAGTAGCCAGCCTCCATCTCCAAGAAGATGAGGTAAACAACACAGGTATAAACAGTGCCTCTGTAAAAGAAAATCCCCATAGAGATGTAGGTCTGAGATCACAAAGAGTAAATATGGATACTTGCAAAATGATCAATTTGCAGCTTTATACACAAAGAAACATGCTTCCTTGGAGGCTGATCTCTGTCTTTGGCTCTTATTCAGTGGGGATGAGCACTTATCAAGCATTCTGTAAAAGAAACAACTATGGAGTGATAATTATACTGCAAGTGAACAGGTAACTTTGTTACAGTGAGTTAAAACAATGTCTTGAATATGAATGCATTTAAAAGTTTGGGAAGTTTCCCTTTACGTATGAATGTGAAAACTACAGTTGAGTATCAGAACCTGCCAATACACAACATATTTTTCTTTCCAAAAAGTTAATTTGGAAAGTGAAACAAAAGTCACAGAAACTTAGAGAATATTTATATTAGAAGGACTGTTTGCCAAGACTGGCTGATGCAATAGACTTGCCTGTACACAGAAAAGCTTTTGTGTCTTCAATCATTTTTAAAACAAATAAGAGCTTTAATGTAAGATTCATCATAGTGGTCTTGTCATAGTCAGTGAGCTCATCAACACTACGTGGACCTCAAGTCCAACATGATCAAATTCATCTCTGCTATAACAGAACAAGGTTGTAAATACAACTTTATCACTGAGCTTAAAGTTTGATTGTGTTCAATTTGTTGTGCTTGCATCTAGTCTTTGTGAAGTTCTCCTCCATTCTGCAGATTGAAAAGAGTTTTGTAAGCAGGTGGGTCAAGAGACACCCGTACTGTAAGTGGTCCCTCCGACAGTCCTGCATCTATAATGTAGTTGGACCGTCAGGGTTAATAGATTTCTCTTTTCTTGGGTTGAAAGTCCAGTTTGCGTCACAAACATTAAGATGCACTGATAGTATCATTTTTTCAAAGAGGAGGTATTTTCCTTTCTGACTCGCTCCAGTTGCCTCCTTGTTCTGTCACGAAAGCCATCCACTGAGAAATCCAATTGCTATGTACTTCTAATGTTTCAAATTCCATATTTACTAAAATAAAGTCTGCAGGCAGCTGTGTAGGGGCAGGGTGTCTATCTATCCATCTACAGTATCTGTCTACTCTTGGTAAGCGTCATCAGACTTTAGCTTCATCATCCAAAGCAGGTAAACACAACAAGAAGTGTGTTTCTTCACAGAACACAGTAGATTTGTGCCTTTTAAGGGGATAAGAAAATGAAGCAAAAGAGAAGATACCTGAGAACTAATGAGGGGATGATATTTATTAACAAAATTGATGAAGTCCGTGAACTTCATATGCTGCAAGTGGCACCCAACGTGGGGCGTAAAGATTGAAGAGGTGCAGGAAGCTTGAATCCGGCAATGGAGCCCAGGAAAACGAGGAGCGGAGCAGGAAGAGGTCTGGCATGTGCACAGGGTCTGGTTAGAGGTAAGTGGCTTGGGAGCCACAAGAGGCAGAACGTCTCCAGAGCAGAGAGGCAGCCTGGCTGAGCTGCGGCTCATGGTGCATGAGCAGAGCCAGCAGGATTCCGGAGAGGATTTAGTCACACTACCAGAGTGTATTTGGGAGAAGGTCCCTGCCTTCCCGAAGGCACAGCCCTTGCGAGCGGTGTGGGAGGATATTGGAAAGTGGCTGTCTTATGCTTCAAGGAGGTGGTAGCCATGGTGATAGCGCCGCGGAGAAACGTGTGAGCACCTGATGGTCACCCTAAAAATGTCCAGGGATGTTCAGGAGGACAAGAGCAATCAGCCATGTGCAGCAGCATCAGTACCATCGCATGCGGGGCGGCCAGTCCCCCTGTGACCCAGGCCGTTCGACCCAGGCCCTGCGGACCCGGAGAAGAACCCCGATTTGTATCCCCCAGGCCTATATAACGAGGTTATAAAAGGGGATCAAGGGCCTGATTGTTGGTAAATGCTTGAGAGAGGCAGTGCAACGAGGGGACTTAGAAATGTTAATGGCTATGCGGGTTGTGTACCAACTTGCTGCGCCACCTCAGCTGGAACCACTGCCGTATGCAGATAGAAAAGGATTGCGGAAGGTGGTAAAGGAAAGCAGGATATAATCAAAAGTAACTATGGCTCTGTTGGAATCAATAGCAGAAAGTTACATGTTAACTCCGTGTGATTGGAAATCAGTGTTGTGAATGATCTTGACCCCCATGAATTACCAAGTATGTTTAGATGAATTCAAAGAAATGTGTACCCTAGAGGCTATGGACAATATTGACAGGGCCTGCAAGCCTCATACCAAATGCCAGTGGGGGAAGGTCCTCATGCCACCCCACAGATGCAAGTTGGGTACCAAAGGCCAGTATATGTCCAGATTAAAGAGTTAGCTTTACATGCTATGCTATTACCAGATGCTGTACCCGAGACTGCCCCATCATTTGCCACGATCACCCAAGGAAGGTTACCCTGCGTTCTTAAAGCACTTGCAGGGAGCCTTGGAGTGGCAGGTTGAGCATCCAGAGACGCTAGAGATACTGCCCAAACAGCTTGCCTTTGACAATGCAAATTCTGACTGTAAAAGGGCATTGCAGCCCCTGAAACATCAAAACTCATCTATTGCTCACATGATCAGAGCTTGCCAGAATATTGGCACTGCAGAATATCATGCCAATGCATTGGCTATAGCCTTTGCAGCGCATTTGTGTGTGCAAAACCAAATCCCCCTTCAAAAGGGAGGGGTGGGGAAGTGTTTTCAATGTGGAGAGAATGGCCATTTCAAGAAAAACTGCCCCAAAGGGCCAGGAGGTAGAAGTAAACCATCTTCAGCTGGCTTATGTCTGCTCTATCAGAGAGGGCCTCACTGGGCTAATGAGTGTCAATCTAAATTCCATGCTAACAGTCAACCCCTGAGTCCATTGTGAGGAAACAGAGAAAGTGCAGTGAGGCTGCATGCCCCAAATACTCTAGCGCAAGGAGGCAGCAAACCAGCGCTTGGCTGGTACACTCCGGCCAGCCACCAAAAGAGGTGCGGGACTGGACCTGGCCACCGTCTAAGATATAACCTTAACTGATACTCGAGTCATGCTGATTCCAACAGGGGTATTTGGACCTTTGGGAGAGGATTAACAAGTGCTTTTATTAGGATGTTCTTCTACAACAAGATTAGGAGTGTCTGTATTGCCTGGAATTATTGATGCTGATTTTATGGGGGAAATTATGCCATGGACTCCTGTGCTCCCATCTTGGGACTCACGCTGGGCAGCAATTGCACTGTTGGTCCCTTTTCTAAGCCCTCCAATGCCTCTCCCACAAGGTGGAGTCCCTGGAGAGCCTCTACTTCATGCCCATTCCTTCTGGCGCCCACGAGGTGCTCAACAGCAGCACTGGCTCCCTGGGCGACTTCTTGCCCCAGCCTCGGCTGTGGCAGCCACTACCTGGGCATGTGAAAAGAGTGACTGCAACAATTGTATTTGCTGGTGGAGGAGCAGCTAGCGCAGGATATCTACAACTAACAACTAGCCCATAGAATACTTCAGTTTTGTGATTCTGAAGAAAAATGGTATTACTGTCTTCACAGATGGATCAGGACAAATAAAAAGACTGCCATCACCTGGAAATTAGTTCAAATCACCTGGAAATTTCCTAATTTTTTTAGGATTTAAAACCCACCTTCCATTCCTTCGTTTTACTTTATTAAAACCTAACAATGTCTTTGTTTACGATTTTCATGGGCAGCATGGTCACTTTTCTGTTGAAACAAGATCTTATGTCCCTTCCGTAATAACCCAGCAACCGCAAAGTGCAAAATCTGTTAGGGTTTGCTCATGAATAATAGTAATAAAATAAATAATTGAACAAATAAATTGAGTATTATGAATTGCTGCTGGCCAAAGAAACCAAGAAGAATAAGAAAGTTTGTATAAACATATCCATGGAAACTAGATAGAGAACAACTAGGTCTGTTTTAATGAGTAGGAGGACAAGCTAATAATGTCTGGGAAGTAACATGAGGACTGAATTCAAGGGTTTCTTTTGTGCCCAACTGAAACCCATCTTCAACATAAACATAATAAAAAAATCAGTAAATAAAATCTTGCTAATATCTCTAAACAGCATGAACGCATCAGAAAACAAATCAGTTTTAAAAAATTCGAATAATGCTAGTTACCTCAATTGTGAGGAGATATTCAAAATAACAAAGGGGAAGGAAAGGATCAGCTTCATAAGGAAATCATATAGGGAGAAGGGTGCTAAAATTGAACCTGTGCTTTTGACAGTTGGAGACAGCATATATACGCAGTTCTACATCCTTAATCAACTGTAGAAGTTAAAAAACCATATTACTCACATTGTGTTTTGGATAGGTAAAAAGGGGACAGGTCTTCACATTAGCCAAAGAAATGCAGAAAAAAATGGGTTTCAGTCTCTAAAGATACATATCTACTCATCCTCTTCTGTAATTGCTGAAGTGCTAAAGTGGAAGGATAACTTGCTAAGAAATGTAGTATAGATAACCATCTCCTCTACTTTTCAAGTACCAACTGGAGTTCAAAGTTCTGTCTCCAAATCCCTTTCTGTGTTGTACTAGTTTGTTCTTAAGTGTGGACTTAAGTTCACTTCTTGGAAAAGACACAGAAAATTTATGTCCATCACTAAACCCATGAACCTAGTTGCCAAAATGAACCTGTCTTGGCCTCTTGCACTTACCCATTTGGGACAGTAGCATAACCACATGACTGTAGAGTACCTCTTTGAGAACAAGATGGGATTTGTAATGAGTTTGACCTTTGGCAGTGTAAAAACAAGTTACAGATATAAAAAATGAGTGTAGGGCTGGGGTGACACTGGAGCAAAGTAAACTTCTTCATTCGGAATGGTAAAGCCAATACAGACAATCATAAATTCTGCCCACTGTTTTATTTCCAAAATCCAATTTGTAAAAGTAACTATTGTGGGGACAATTACAGTGATGTACTAAGCCACGAGGATGAAAAGCTTTGCACTATTTGAATATAGATCTGGTTATTTTGTGCAAAGACCGGACATAGCACTCAGTTCCTAGTGTCTTTAAAAGTTAGAATCCTGGTTCCAATCAGAAATCAGTCCTTTTTTTAAGTATAAGACAATGGGACCATTTTCACCTCTAGCGTATGAACAAGAAGATGTGTAATGGCTCCTGGTAGAGCTGAAAAACTCTGTGAAATATCTAATAAAATTTTGTTCAAATGCTTTGGGCCCTGACCTAGCAAAGCATTTGTACAGATCAAAAGCAGTGCTGCAAAATGAAAGGAATATATGCAGAAATATTCACAAGCTTAGAATCAAGCATATACTGAAACATTTTCCTCTGTGACCCTGGTTTATAGATGGTCTGAGCATTGAATTTAAGCACAGTATTTGTACAATTTATTTCAGACAAAAAGAGATCATTGCTATTATTTTTATTACTGGTGCTTTACAATCCTCTTAGCGTATGCACTTCGACACATATAATGCCTTTCCTTGATAGTAGTGTGACTGGTTTCCATTCTCATGTATCGCAAAACAGATTATACTGGCCTAACTTCATCCACAATAGGATGCTTATGCTCATATTTTTGTAGCAGTACACCACAACTGATGAGAAGGTGATGATGAATAACCAAAACAAAAATGCATCGTTTTTCTCCTATATAACACCCACACTGAACATGGGATGCATCTCAAAAAAAAGTAAGATGATAGAATTTATGAAATTGCTTCAGGACAAGCGGAGATTAAGTAGACTGAAGATCATCAGCTTAGATAGAGGTCTGAAATGATTATTTGAAAAAGGTCCCTAAATTATGAAATAAACTAACAAATTAATATTCATTGTTTCTCATAGCATAAATATTACAGGTAGTCAAATGGAATTATTAGATGAGAAATTCTAAATGCAAACAAAGAAAGTACTTTTACATAAAACAGAATTAATTAACTGTTGCCACAGTAACTTGAGGATGCCAACTCTATCAAATAGATTCAAAAGACGAGTAGACAAATTAATGAAAGCAAAGTCCTCTTCAAAGCACTTACAAAGATGTAAACACTCTAAATATCAAGGCTTCATGCTGACACAGAATATGAGGTTTACTGGGTATATGTTTTACTTCTGGATTACTCCTGGCCATTGTCCTTTGGATACTGTTTACATCCCAGAGGATTCAGACATCCATCATTCATCTTTCTAAGGATAGGAATGGAACTTGGAAAACTTGGACAGTCTCACACACTGCTCTTTTCTCATACTCCCTTGCAGCTATATTTATGAAATGTTCACATACTGTGGTGCAGAGAGATTAGAATGAACTATGATCCTCTTCACATGGCTAACTAAAGGGGACCCAAGGAAAACCCAATCAGAGGACCACAGCCATGGATTAGCTCTGCCCTCTTGTGTCACAGAGTCTGTTTCACAGCCTCCTACATACTGCCAAAAGGGACTCAGACTATAAAAGGGTTTGCTTTTTTGTCAAAAACAGGTGATTTTCGGACTTAGTTGCCAGTTTGCTGAGATGCCGCCTGTACATAGATTTAGAGGATTGCCATTTTGTCTTCAAGTATCTCAGGTGCCATATTAGGAATCTCAATCCCCTGTCCTTTTTAATATGGAAACATATGCTAGTCTAAGTGATTTAAGTTTATATCTTTATTGACATTTAAATGCCTCTTCATCTCCAAAATAATCATGCCTATGTTTCCATCATTTTAGGTCTTTCCATTAACATCATGGAAATATTTCCTAGAAAATTTCTGTAAAACTAGATTCTATAGTCTAACAGTCCACTTGTGCAAATGCATGCTAATCTTCCAATCTCTTTGTGATTCATGGGTCTAATCACATGTGAAAAGTTATTAACAGAAATACTTGTACATCTATAAACTAATCAGTTGTGGAATTAACAGGTTAAAACAAGTAGACAAGACTGATCAGACATTGGTTAGTCTCTGTTCTGCAACTGAGTGAGTTAACTACAGTTTTCTTAAAGTATTTTTGAAAGGAAATACTACTTTTTTTCTCTTTCCCTCAGCAAGGAGGGAAAAGGACTTTATGGACTATATTTTAGCAGAGAACCCATAGTTTAAGCATAAAGAAAAGCTTTAAACGGTCACAGAGAATCATTTTAGGCAGTGGAAAAAAAAGACAAGAGGACTTGTGCAAATACAGAAATTATATTCAAAGAGGATGTAACACCTAATTATTAGAGATGGAAACAGTCCATGTAACCAATCTGCCAGTATGCAGGGGGAGGACTAGTTGCCTAGAGGCTTCTATTCCAGCATTAATGTATATAGGAGATGACTGCATTAGCAGTTAAAAGAGAGACCAAGAGTGAAAGCAGAGCCATGATGCTAAAGGCCAGAGACAATACTCTATTTACAATAAAATAAATATCATTTACACATGTGTCTCGCATTTAAGAGAAAAATGGGAATTGGAAGCAGGTACTGTCAAGCCACATTTAGAAGAGATGTGTTTGATGGAATATTTCAACATGCTTTGATTGAGACCCCTGCCACTTTCCTTTTGACAATTGTAAAAGAAAATGTGTTGGTGAATTATAAAGATTTCATCGCTCTTGATGTATTTTTATTGAACACGACTTGCAGCCTTCAAAGTTTAATATTATGTCCCCAAAATGCTGTCACTCACTATAGCATACTTCTCAATTTACAGGGGTTAGAGTTTGGGGGAAAATAGCCCTGACAATCATTAGGACACTTTGCTTATTCCAGGACTGTATTATCAAAACATAAACTTATTATTTTACAACACCCATTGGAAATAAAAGGATGGCATTTAAAAGCCAAAGCATAAACAGAAACAGCAAAAAAGGATTCCATTTCTTTCTCTTACTAACTGCCATACTTTTATCAAAAACCCAAAGCATTTTCTGATTGTATTCCATCTATTTCCTAACCCTTGCTTCTCCTTCTTAAGGAACTTTTTCATCAGGATTTCATGCCTTTCTTTCCCCTCTAAGGCATCCAGTGTGTAAACTTACAGATGGCAACGTCCTTCTCAGACATCATTTTCATTGCTGCTAACTTCTGTGCCTCTGGAGGAGGCCAGCTTATGGTACTGTTATGCCACTAATGAGCCTCCCATCTCTTCTGAAGTAAACAGTCTTTTTACTAGTCAATATTTGTGCTGCATTGTGCACACAATGCCCTATGAATTTTTACCCTCACCCAGTGAGTACATTTTATGAATCTAAATAGTTTTTTTTTTATTTTCCTTTTTTTTCTCTGGCATCTTTTGGAAACTTGGGATTACTGTCCTTTTTTGTACATCCACAATGTCTTGTGTACTTAGATCACACATTTTCATGAAAAATGCATGCTTGTGGCATTGGGCAATCTAACTATCTATATTATTTACTCTAGTCTCTCTAGAGCAAAAGCTAAATATATTGGCTTTTGCCTGGTTAAGCACATTCAGGCCCTTTGATTCCACCTAGAATAAAAGATAGAGCTAGGCCATTTGGAAAGCATGGGCTTTTCAAGAAAAGCCCCAAAGTGAGATTACTTAGCAGTCTGTGTACCGTAAAATCATAACTGAAATGGGTTAAAAAAAGTAAAGGAATCAGCAGTATTAATTTCTTATGAATGTGGAAATGTGGTATGGAAATCATAGTATAGAAAAGTATATAAATGGAAAATTCAAGCTGAATAAGATAAATTCAGATAAAATTAAGTACGATAGTGTCTTAGCAATGTCCTGAAGAAAAAAAAATCTTATGGAATTTGGAATATATGTAATCGTAATAGTTGGAAGGGCATAGTTGGAATAGTAATAGCTGGAAGGGCATATGAGGTAAATAAAACTGCCAATAAGAGCCTCTACTTCTGTCTGCACCACTCCTGAGCTGTAGTTTCCAGTGAGGTCCCTCCAATTTTTAGATGCCTCTCTTCGTATGGTATTTCCTATATCTGGGAAAAGAACTCATTCTTGTTAGATAGTCAAACTGTCCCATATAAGGAACAGTTAAAAAACTGTTAAAGAGGCCACAGGGAAAACGGATCTAATGAAACTAAAAGTAATTTTGACTAAGCTGCCATAGGCAGGTCTGGATCACAAAGGATGAGTTGTACCGAACATCATGCTGTGTTTCACTGGAGTTCTCTCTGTTTATTTTATAATGCAGCTCAAGTGAAATTGGACTTTGACTCATCCCAGTGAATCAAAAATGAGTAAATCTATGATTTCAGACCATCTCAGGCTAGAAAATTTGAAACAGCATTTCAATCACTCTGTTAAAACAGAAGGGATGCAGCGTATCCACTACAAGAAGGCTTCACATATTGAAGTACTAAAATAAACAAAAAAAAAAATCTATAGCAACATCATTACCTGTTGAACCTGCAGTTTCCCTAGGAGGTCCAAATGACTGTGCCAGGTAGGAATTTTGACTAAGTGATTTTAGTCATTTTTAGAACATCACAAGCCGAACCTTTGCCAAACCGTGGGATGTTTGAACCTGACAGTTCTGCTACTCTTTCACTGACTTTTGGTAAACTTCCTCATTTAGTAACTGAAATGTGCAGAAATTATTTTAACAAAGAAAGCATCCAAAATCCTAAGTTCTCAGGGTTTGCCTAGCCACCCTCTCCTGCTTTCTTTGCTTCATCCTAGCCAATAACCAGCAAATATTGTAAGAACCCTCATTTACAATTGCATGGAACCCTATAGAGCTCGATGGAGACCTACTTAACCATTCTCCAGCTTTCATCTGTCACCCTTTGTGAGTCATGTGGAAGAAAACTTTAAAATAAGAATTAAAGCTCAAACTCACATTCAATTAATATTACTCATATTATTAATACTCGCCCGTGTGGGACTTATCAGGAGATAATTGACCTTGTCAGTGTTATGAGCCCTTTGCAATTCTGTACGATCTTTAACTCCCTTCAAACTTAATTATAGCTTAATAAAGCCAAAAAGAAGTTTATCTCCCCCTTCCCTGCCTTAGCCACAAAATGTTTTTTTTTCTTTTTTTTTTTAAAGAGGGGGAGCAGGGTAGGGAAAGGAATGGATCTCCTAAGTCATATAATCTGCTCAATTAATAAAGTGAATCTAACAGAGTTGCTCCCTGGGGCCTGACAAATGCACCTGTCGCAATCACCAGACAACTGAGATACTGTACGTGTCCAGACACTTTCTTCCTTCCAACACTTTATATCTATTTTTTTAAAGAATAGACATCTCTAATTAGAGCTCATGTAAAACCATGATTCACAGCAATAGTTTTTGATGCTCGACTGACAAAATAACATTTAAATATATATATATATATAAAATGTTACAAGTATATGCAAATATATATATAAATATATAAAAATAACAGAATTCCATTCCTCCATCTGTTGGCTTTTTCACTACTGTTTTCTACGTCAGCCTTGAGCTGTCATTCCAGCAGATTTAAGACTCATATGATTGGAACATTGATAAGGAGGTGATGCAGGTTCTCGTGTTTGTGCTAACGGGTGGCTGTACCCTGGTGATTAGAGAAGAGATGAAAACATTCAGTTGTCCTACTGTCACTGACGTATTCACCCCTAGACACAGAGGCTAACTTCATCTCCTTGAAGATCCCTTTAAACAGTCAACACAGGTCTTGAGTGGTATATACAGAATGAGGAAAGCCTTCTGCCCTTTGCATTTCACATTGGGTGACCAGCAACAGAATCGTTTAACCCTGTGTGGTACTGTTTTCCAAAATGTAAATAGCCTAGAGTAGACTCATGTAGTCCTGATTTACATGTGCCTTCATAATACTCCCTCCTCTGAGCAGAAATCAAGGCTGTAAGGAAAGGCTTTTGCAAATGAGATGTTAGCATCTATATATTTTTAAAAAAAACAAGGTATTAATGGAGATGAGAAATGTTTACTCTAAGTCTTAAGATTTATCTTCGTGAGCCCTACAAAATAGTTTCCTCTGTAAAACTGTTACCATGGGGTTGGATGTGCTTTATACAACTTGTCAGGAATGTTTTATTGCAAGTATGTCTGTAACTTGCACTCCAGAGATGTCTACAGATTTGTTTATTGCTTTTCCCTTTGATAACATGGGATAACAGTTTCAAAAGGAATTTCTGGGGTAGTTCAGATGTGTTTATCCTAACCTTTCTAGAAAAGTATTAGGAGGAATACTTTGCAGATTTATCACATTGCTCAGAGGCAGAGAATGCTGTAAGGTAAAGGCAAGTTTTTAGATGTGCATCAGTTCACCTCAAAATGAGGTAACTTCTTTCAGTAGAAGTTTTTATAAAATCTCATCTAAGTGGCCTAATCAAGTAGCTTAACTAAAAGGGAAAAATTAGAGAAGTGTTCCTCAAAATAACCTGAGTTATCTGCAAATACTGTTGACCCCTGAAATTCTTCTATAAGGAAATTATAAATCATAAGAGACTGCAGGACCTTTCAGTTATCCCCAAAGTTTAACAAGGAATTCTTGTCCACCAAATTCAATAAAACTATTTCCATGCATAAGTTAGACATTCTTACACACATACTTTGAAGAATCAACTTCTGCCAGGCAGATGGTTCTTTTTTCTTTCAAATTTTCTACTGAAATTGCCTAACTATATGTAACAAAATGTTTCTTTAATTCAAATATCTCTTTCACCCTCCCCCCCCCCACACACACACCCAAATCCTAGCGCTTCTGCTGCTTTAAGGTAGCAAGATTAGGGCGTGAAACTCATGATACATTTGCTTATGTTCATACCAGAGCATAGATTAGACATAAAGAACTGCCTTTTTTTTTTTTTTTTGAAGCCACAGGACACAGAACCAGTTCCAAATGTAATGAGCTTATAAACATCAGATAAAGAAAAATTATAAAGTTCCTTCTAATTCAAAAGTATCATTACCTACTGCAGCAGTTCTGTGCTTTTCAAGGATGGGAATTTAGCATTTAAGGAGCTGATATGGGTTGCAAGAGTGTTTTTTTATTATTATCTTTTAATTTTCCTGTCACACTTTTGCCAAGTCACTTCAATTTGTTGCTTAAAATTCAAAACTCAAAGAATGGCACTACCACACCTCAAAGCAGGAAGAGAAGGGCTGATGTCTGTGTTCTTTCATGGTAGAACAGTAGAGGTGCTCTAGAAGGTTAAATGGCAAATTGGACAAGTATCCCCACAAATTAATAAGCCCCCACAAATGAACAAGTAACCCATAAGTCAATGATGACACCTCTGTGTCATCAATACCAAAATCACTGTATATTACCCTTTCTTTTGCTGAGCCCTGCTGATAAAGGCAGGATCTGTTAAAAGTTATTTAATGCTATTCATTATGGAAGCCATACAGTGCTCCTGCTTGTCAGCAGAGGTTTCAAGAACCAGTCTGAAGACTTTGGAAAAAATATTTAAAAAGTTTTACAGTTTAATAGAAGGAGGAAAAAAAGAACATTTTTCTACACTTCAGTAGGAGCTTTAAGAAACCAGTTTGGTTTTCAATAGTGTCCCTGTGAATAGAAGTCAGATGGTCTTTACACCAGCATTTCCCCCACCATTTTAGTCTTGAAAGCCATTACTGTGATGGAAGTGCAAGGAGAAGAGATAGGGATGGCAGGATACAGACAGCACACAAAGGAGAAAGAAGAAATCCTTTAAACGGGGAATGAAACACACTGTTTGACAGCTAGAAAAGGGGGGAGTATCTGGAAGGTAAAAGGGCAGGCTCCATAGGGGTAAGCAGACATAATGGAGTGCAGAGTAACAGGATGTGAAAGGGTTATAATGATCATGGTAGTAGAGTGTGTAATTTGCAGTGAATAATTGATCCAGTACCTTTATCTTTTTTTCTAATTGTTTCTCAGCAAGACGACCACAATTTTATTGCATTTGTTTGTTCCATTCTTATGATTCACAGAGTGACTTCTGCAATTGAAGTTTGATCCGTATATAGAACACAAAATTCATTATGAGTATCAAACACCAGAAATCCTAGTTCGGTTTTGATGGAACACATAAATCACATAGTAGTTTGTATGTTCTCTAATTAGTGACTGTAACTCTAAAAATCACTCTGACATTTCTCCCAATTACATATTGGAATAAAAGCTTCATGAATATTCCTTTACAATGGACTTTCTCTCTAGATGCTTATGACAGTAATCTCACTGGCAGGAATATTATGGCAATTTTTGACATTCTAGGAACTTAAAATTCCATGGAGACTAGTCGACAAGAGACCAGCCTAAATTCCAGAATACATCATTTTTCTCCCTATACAAAAGTATCTCATATGAGCTTCAATAAATCAAATAGCTATCTTTTTCTCTGTTTGCCTCTCACTGTGAGGACTTTTGTCTGTGCCTGTAGGTTACTCTGCAGATTTTCAGGTAGGAGATGAACTTAAAATACCTTCTGACCAGAAAGTCCCAGTTGTACACCTTTGCATATCATAGAAACTGGCAGGGAGGAAGGGAGAAGAGCATGTGTTCAATAAGCACGTAAATATTTGGGGATGTCAGGGAGCAAGTCTTAGTGCTCAGTACACTTGATCAATATTTCTAATAGAAAAGCAGTTTCAATTTTACAACAATGGTCTCCTTCCACCAAAACAAAACAGAAAACTAATAAACAAACAAAAACAAAACAAAAACAATATAATCCCACCAAAATTCCACAGACTAGAGTTCATTCTAGTAAGATCCGGAGCCAGGATAGGAGAACAGGATTAACACAACAGACATTGATCAGAAATAGATAACAAAGAGAGCACAAGAGGAATGATAGTCATAACTGTAGAATCATTGCACAGTCTAAGTTGAAAAGTTGACATTTAGAGACCACCTACTCCAACATCTTACTCCAAAAAGACCAAGTTTTGAAGTTATATCTGATTGTTCAAGGCCTTGTGCTGTAGTTATGAACCTCTTCAAGGCTGGTGATTCCACAGCTCTTCCAAACAACTTTTTCCAAAATCTGACTACTCTAGACACTGAGATAAGAATGAGCAGCCTGTAGTTTCCTAAATCCATCCTAGTTCTTGCCTTTCCTGAAAGTAGGTTTGTTCTTTGCCTTTTTTTTTCAGTCTTCAGTAACCTCTCCCCATCACCATGACCTTGTAAAATGGTAGAGAATGACCTTATAATGATGTTGTCCAGATCCTTCAGTACCTGCAGGTGTGTTCCATCTATGGATTTGTAGATGTCAAATTTTCATAAGTATTCTCATACTTGATCCTTCTTTGCAATATGGAGTACTACACTCCTATAGACACGGCTGATAAGCGTAGGGATCTAGTTTAGAAAGCAGACCATACCATTAAAGACTGAAACAAAGAAAAGTACTGAGTGCTTCGCCTTCTTCCATGCCCTTGCCACTAGTTCTCTGACCTCAATAAGTGGTGGACACTATTTTTTCTTGGTCTTTTGCTGCTCTAGTGTATCTTACCAATTTCAATTCCAGATGAATTTCAATTGCCCTAATTTCATCATTGTGTCTCTGAGCAACATTTCAATTCTCCTCCCGAGTAACCTATTGTGGCTTTCATCTTCTACACCCTGATTTTTTTGCTCTTGAACTCAGTAAACCAAGCTGTGCTCTTGCCAGACTTACTTAATGTCCTGCAGATAGAAACAGGTTTTCTTGCACTCCAATTTTGTCCTTGAAAAATCAAACAGCTATCCTAGGCCCCTTTGCCCTTCAGGGCATGAAATCCCACAACCAGTACCCTGAAAAAAAACCCACAAAACCTGCTCTCCTTAACTCAAGAGTCATTCATTATTCTGCTACTTGCCTTCCTCATTTCCCCCAGGATCTTTAACTCCACTATTTTATCTCAATAAAAGTTATATACAAACATGGAAATGAGATTTGAGACTATGTACAGCACAGGCCATGTGACCTTGCTCAGAAGGAGAAAACTTTGGAAATTAAGTACACCCTTAACCCTAGTAAAAATTCTACAATATTTGCTGTCAGAGTTTGATGAATATTATGTTCACCAACCAAATAAGGCTGTAACACTAACTTATTGTTGTTGTTATTTTTAACTTGAACTGAAGAAGAAATAAATATTTAGCATACATAGCTTAAAACTCTTGGTATCCACAAGTAATTCAGAAGGTATTTGTGATTACTTCACTAAAAATTACATTGTTTCTTCATTATAATTTAACCATTTAAAGGAGGGCATGTAGAAAGAAACAGATCTAATTCCAATGAGCGACAACTGAATTGTACACCAAAAGGCAGATATGACAGGTCTCACCTCCAGAGAAGTGAGACATCTAATTGTCTCCCGTTTCCCTCTTTCCTCCTGGAGAGATGTGCATTTTGTTCATCTTCAGCACAGCATCATGGCCATTCTGATGGTCTATGATCATCACATGCCAGATTACGACCAGCTGATTCTTGAGGTCATGGAGTATTAATGAAGATGTAGACTGTGCCTTCCAGTATTGATGTATGCCCTTATGGAGAATCCCATTTAATAAAAAAAGCTTATCAGAATCCTTCAGCTTCTTTCTCCTCTCATATATGACTTCCCTCTCTCAGCAGTGTCATATGAATCTTTTGCTTCTTATCACACTGTAGGACAAAAGACACATCTCTATTTCCAACCTGAAATCCAGGTAAGTCTTGTGGCCCTTCTGTGGCTCCTTCAGAAGGTACCTTTTTATGTGTCTTCTGCTGAATGGGCTGAATGCTCCGCTTGTTCTAGGACAAGAAGCTGCTAACAGGATGGATAGGATGGATGCATTCGAGCTATGTACATTTGCTGCAGTGACCCAGGCAATTCCATCCAAACAGGTGAACAATTTCTGTTTTAAAGTAGAGACAGATTGACTGAAAATAAAAAGCTGATTTTCCAGGGAATATGCCACAGAAAGCAATATTAAGGGCAAGAAGAACAAATGGCCACTATATATGCAGTTGCACAGTAGAGAGAAGTGGCAGAACTATTTCTGCTAAACCAGAAAAAAATCATACAGTTCTAAGAAATCTTTTTTTTTTTTTTTTCTTAGAATGTTTAAGATTTCCAACTATTCTGGAATATATTTTTCACCTTTCACAAATTATTTCTGTTGAAAAAAGGTGAAATAAAGTTAAAGTTGATTTCAAACTCCATTTTTGTTTCTTCATAAAACTACACACAACAAATGACAGCACAACCCTCCTTTCAGTGGAAACTTGGATAATCTGAATATCATGCTCTATGTATTGTCCTCAGCAGGATACCAAAACACCAATTTAGCAAGTCTTCCAAGAAAATGAAGAGGGCAAGTGACATGCTCATAAAAGTCAGTGATTCATCTCTGAGAACAGGAGTTGACTGCAGTTTTAACTGTCGGGTTGTTGAATGCAAACTGTGGTTTTGGATGCTCAGTTACTTTGCAGATTCTGTGATGTTTAAGAGGTATAAAAGCTTATGTAAGCTTTTCTCAGAATCATGGGTTTTACAGAGCTTCCTTCTGTACAAGTAATCTAATGTCAGGTGTGAGGTTATATTCAGCGGCACTTCTACAAGACTTGCATTTTCTTCCCAGATACCATAAATTTACCATAAAAAAAAAATCTAGCAGTCATTGACAAACTAGTGTACTACCTCTGAGTTATAGGACAAATAAGCTAGAGAACTGAATTCTGTAGGGCACCATACTATAAAGATAGGAAAGAAAGAAGTCATCATAAACCATAAGCAGTATTCTAAGAGAATATAAGAGCAACTTTTCAAAGAGAAAGGGACATTTATGAGGGAAGCCAAAGTTCAAAATAGATTTGCATGTAGAGCTCATGAGGCTGTTGAAGCAGATAGCTCTATAAATCTGGTAAAACCACTAAGGAATAAACTGATGATGCAACAAAGACAGGTGATTCCTGCATTCAGGTGAAATTAGCAGCAGCAAGATAAAATAATATAAAACACACTGAATTGAATTAGAATCTGAAACTATCCCAAGCTACTTAACACCATGAAATTTGTAAACTGTTCATTAGGAATTGCTTTTTGAATGACCTATATGCAACTTGATCCATCAAGCCATTTGTCAAGTTCTGCCACAATTTTGGCCTGAGAATTGTTCTAACTTCAGAAGCATTTTAAGAGTTACTGACCCACAGATAAGAGAAGCTTCACTGTATTTTACTACAGTAGGTGACAGCAATCTCCTATTAAAAGAAAAACATGATTAACAGAACGTAAGCATGATTCTAGGACCATGATACCAAGCTGTAAAATCCCTGAACAGAGAGAGCAGGAATTTAATAGTTAGTTAAGATTGACAGATTAAAATGGAGGACTACTGAAACTTTCTGCATTTAATATATATCTCTCAAACTAATTATTCTGATTGTCAACTAAGGACTCCAGCTTGACCCTGAAAAATTATTAAAGTAATACAAAGACTATTAAAGTAATATGAAGTTATACAAAGATTCTGGGATATGAAGGCAGTCTAATGACTTAACAGAGCAGTTTACCAGCTGTCTTTTTAGATGCTGGTACATCTATTAGAGGGCTGCAACTCAGCTGCAGAAAGAATAAGTTCAGAGGAAATCAAGAAGATTGACTTTCAGCTATTATATAAATTGTTTCTTCTTTTATACTTTTTTTTCCAAATAGACTTTATACTAAAGATTCATTCTAATATGAACAGCGAACAATATTTTGTTCCTCATTATGTTGTAAGGGAAATAATGCCCTTTCCCTCTGAGCTTGCCCTCTGAGTTTGCCTAATTTTCAATAAATAAACTCCAAAACCAAAATAAATCAACAAAACACTGGATATAAACTGGTAGAGGATACCAAAAGGTCTGGTCTTACAGTTGTCCAGAAGCCCATATCACCCACAGGACTACTAAATTTTTTGAGGAAATGTTGTGTGACTTAGCTTTATATTCAATGTACTTACTACAATAAATGTGATTTTCCAAACACAGATGAATAGTCAGTAGTCTAGTGAATATAGTGAATATTCCTCTCCTTTCCAGAGAATGAGAAAAGTGGGAGGAAACATTTGAGGTTATAAAGTCCTCTGCTATAGTGAACAGCATGTAGAATGAACTTCATCACTTTCCATATTAAAATAAATTAGTATTTTTTGCTCCCAAGTCTCTTGTTACGGGCTTGTACAGAACATCATTTCTCTAATGGGAAAGAAAACTCTTCCAATTTCTATCTGAAATCTATTTCCAGCACTTTATGCCCATTTGCTCATGTGCAAACATTGCCCGTTAGCTTAAATAGGCCTCTTCCCTCTCTGCTGTTCCCCTTACTACTTCCCTGATGTTGTTTTAGACAGTAATCAAATTCTCTGACATCCCTTTCATTTTGAAAGTTTCAACAGGCTGAGCTTTCCAGTTTGCTGAAAAAGCTTCTCCATACTCTTGATATTGCAGGTAGTCCCTTTCTGCATTTGTTCAACTTTGAGTTTTCTATCTGGGATTCATAGTTAATTTCTATTAAATCTTTACATGGTATTGGCAAGTATACATATATTTATTTTTTTTCTTATACTAAAAGGGAAAAACAATCTTAAAGATTTTAAAATAATCTATTAGCTATATATTTGATCTTTCTTGTCTCTGTGGCATATTATAAATTCAGAGGTAGAGGTTTTTTGTTATGGAAGCTTTTTAATTTGCTGTAAGGTGTACATCTATTACACACTGCTTATGATGCATGCAAGGACACATGCAACGCTTATTCTAAAGACCTCCATGAACCAACATTAATTATGTAGTTGTGTATAAATTCGGAATGAAAATCTGATGACAGAGCAATCCTGTGTCTCTCCCCTCCTTAAGCCACCTTCAGTAAGAGCGAATTCTCAGAGTCACAGAAAACCTTGATCAAATAAATGTGTTATGGACAAGCCTATGGCTTCTCAATCATACACATGCATGTGTAGGACAGTATTCTCTTAGTGAGAAAGCACTAGGTAAGAGCCCTCGCCAAGTAGAACAGTGTGTTATATCAAGAGAGGAACATTATTGTCAAGAAATTACAACCTCTGCATTGACATAAATGTTGACAGCACCATTCCCACTGATAGTGATATCAGAGCAGATTATGATTCACACAGGACTGCCCGAAGAGTGATGATTTAGATGAAATACTCCCAAATAAGAAAAAATTCTGAAAGGAAAACTGCAGATGACAAGGATTTTATCAGGCCACTACTGAGATGGATCACACTTTCTCTTCTGTTCTCAAAAACCTCCTGTCTGCAG